>CANXYC012956662.1:0-12523 GCA_948193065.1 Aleurites moluccanus | reverse complement strand
CGTTTTCTATCATTATCCAAAATAATTAATAAGTAAATATTTATACTTATTTCAAAATTAATTAATTAAGCCAATAAAAAAATAAATTTATACACAAAATATACACAAAGATTGTTTAGGAAAATAATGGGTGTTACACTTTGTCATATCCCAAAACTAGAGATGCGATGATCATAGGGTATATGTAGACTTAAGGTCACCAAAGACCCGTAGAACCCCTAAATTAACTATTGGCAAATAATAGAATAACATCTATAACCATTCTCCCACCATAATCATAATCATTATCAACCTGTCATATCAACATGTGGTATAATCATTCACTTATTTACAATCAATCAAAGGCAAATGAGATCCTCTATCCAAAATGAAAAAGTGACAACCCCAAAATGATTCATCATAATATAATTACAGACCATTCATAATATTATAAAGCTCTAAGAATATTACAATCCTAAAATAATAATCAATATCCAAAATAATCAGAGTCTATACTTAGATTAGCTTCTTAGAGAAAGGAAGTCAATAATCTCTATCTTCAGTCTCCAAATTAACAACTCTAGTACCTAAAAACCATAATAGAAAGAGGGTGAGCTTTCAACTTAATAATTATGCATATGTCATACATATGGTACAAAATCAAAACTGAGATTCAAAAGTAATATTTGTATTTAGATATAACATAAATAAACAGAGGCTCATATTCCATAAATCAAAATATAATATCAAAGGTCATATATACGTCAAAGTCATGAATTAGAGGGTGCCTGCAAGAAATGGCATAACATAGATATATACATATGATATAAGGTAATAAAATGTAAATGTCAGAACAATAGAGAATAAAATAGGAGTCTAATGATATCCATACAGAACATGAGTACTATAATATTTATATAGAGTATATGTGTTTGCGCTAACACATGTCTAGAGAAACTTTGTCCCCTCTAGGAAAGATCCTGATAAATTTGACTCTATTAGTTGAGTCACTGGTGCACACAATCACATAATTTATCCCTCATTGGTAAAACGTTCTGACATAAACACGGATTTGGAGACCTCACACGGTCTTATAACATAATGATACAAATCATATTTATATACAAAATAAATTCATAATTTATAATATATTCATAGATATATATATTCAAAAGAAATTATTATTCCAAGAAATAATGGTCATATATATATATATATATATATAAAAGTAAAGATAAGCTTTTTAAAAGAATTAAGCTTATCACAAATTATATTTGCGTAACTCACCTTCAAAATGCAAAAAAATCCACTACAAGCTCAAAACTCTTAGTTCAACTCTAAATCAACCCATAGTTCAAGCAACATACAAGTCTAAATACAATTTCAACAAATAAAATTTAGGGTTTTACTTATCTAAGATCATCCATATCAAATTCTTACAATTATAGACTCTCCAAAGTTTAAAGAGATAATTTCCATACTCATAATAACATTCTTTAAGAAAAAGTATAGGTTTAGAGATAAAATTTATATTCACAACACTATTCATCAATTTGCCCTAATTCTCCAACCAACCATAATCAATAGCCATAAATACAAATATTTACTACCCACAACTCATAATTAACTTATCTAACAATCTATAACCTCAATCCATAATAGAAAATAAGTTTAAAGAATTTTACCTTAAGTCTTCCTAAAAGAAAATCTTGAAGGATGAAATTTGGAGAAGGTTGTAAATGTCACTTGAAGTCTTTATTTACAAAAGTAGTGCATTAATTAGATTATTAATATCTTAGAAATATAGATATAACAATTTAGAGTTTGATAGGTAAAGAAATGGAGAAGAAAAGAATAAAACAACTCAATTACGGGCTGAAGAAAATGAGGTTCTGCCACTATTATTTTATAGACTCCCGATATACTATTGGCGCTACTGTTACTGAAAAGTGACTCAACAACACTCACTAAACTGGCTCTCCTTTGAGCTAAAAAAGTCAAAATTCCTTATTGTTTCTTTCCCTTAAACTAGACACTCAGGCAACAACATATCAAAAATTCAGCTAGAAAGACAAACGATACAATTTTTGGCAAATTTTCAAAGTTCACTCTGCTTCTTTGTGCTACTGTTACTGCTGAGCTGAAAAACTTTCTTTGACAGCTCTCACTGTACTGGCTTGTCTTTGAGTTACAAAAATTCAATTGTCCTAATTATTTTTCTCATTTAAACTAGACACTTAAGACTCCAACATATCCAAAATTCAAACAAAAAAAAATACTATACAATTTATGACGAGTTTTCAAAATTTACTCACTGTTGTTATTGCTGAGCTGAAAATCTTCCTCGATAGTTTCACTAATCTGGCTCACATTTGAGCTACAAAGGTCCAACTTCCTCCCTTTTTTTGTCACTAAAACTAGGCACTTAAGGCTCAAACATGTCTAAAATTTAGCCTAAAAGATAAATCACACAAATTGTGGTGAATTTTCAAAGTTCACACTGCTTCTCTGTAAGGTCCATTTGGGTTGGTCTGACTTAATTGCCTTACCCTAGAGTTATAAAGACTCAATTGACTTGCAAATTCACATGCACATATTTCACACAGATGAATATTTTTCAAATTTATACTTTTTGCTTGATCAGCCTCTAAGGTTCTCAAAATCAAAAAACAACATCATACTATCTTCAAAAGTAGCGAATTGAACCAGTCCCAATCAAGGAAGAATATCTCCTTATCCACAAATAATTTTCTAAAACTATTTTATAGACGTATAGATGAAACATTAATCTACAACTTTCATATTTTTTGTCACTGAAACTAGACACTTAAGGCTCAAACATGTCTAAAATTCAGCCTAAAAGACAAATCACATAAATTGTGGTGAATTTTCAAAGTTCACACTGCTTCTCTGTAAGGTCCATCTGGGCTGGTCTGACTTAATTGCCTTACCTTAGAGTTATAAAGACCCAATTGACTTGCAAATTCATATGCACATATTTCACACATAGATGAATATTTTTCAAGTTTAGACTTTTTGCTCGATCAATCTCTAAAGTTCTCAAAATCAAAGAACAACATCATACTATCTTCAAAAGTAGTAAATTGAACCAGTCCCAGTCAAGGAAGAATATCTCCTTATCCACAAATAATTTTATAAAACTATTTTATAAACATATAGATGAAATATAAATCTACAACTTTCATATTTAATACATTTTCAAATTCTTTCTTTAAGGTTATGAAAACTAAGAAGAAATAATCTACTCACTCATAGACTCTGCAGTACTTAATACCTTTGAAACAACCAAGTTCACTTCTAACATCAAATTAAACCATTAATCTCAAAATATTTAAACCTCAAATATCATAATAAAGCAAAACTATTTAAAAAATAGAACTTAATTTTAAACACAACTCAAAACACATACAAAATAAATAGAAAGTGTTAAACATTTTGCCATCGCTAATTCAAACTCTTCCTCCCCGTGTATATATCTAGTTTTCAAGTTTCCAATTAATCAATAGTGTAATATTTTTCATTTCTTTTTAATTAAATTTTGATTAATTTTTAAACTCATAGTTTCATAATTCTAGAATGAGTTTAATATCATTAAATTATAGTTTATTGATAAAAAATAATTATTACTTCAATTTTTGAGCTCTTTCACTATACATTTAAGCCAAACTATAAGTAATTACACTATACCAAATAAACTTTTTTAACAGTGTGTACTTCAATGTTGTCAAAAGTAAAAAAAATTAATACTAATAAGAATTAACATTATTATTATCCAATTTATAAAACTCTAAAACCAAAAGATTTTTTAACACTATTCTACATATTAGACACTCCATTAATATGCTGTGAATATATATTGACATTTAGAAATGATATCCACCTATTGTTATAGATATATATTTGTTGTTAATTATTAATTTTAACAGTATATATTAAATAATATTAAATTAATATTATTAATTTTAATATTTATTATAGTATTAATATTATTGAAACGGTATAATAAAAATTAAGAATTTGGTTTAATTGATAAGATTAGTTTATAGTAATAGAATGTCCTAAAAATTAAAATTAAAAAAAAAAAAAGTTTGAAGAAAACATTCAAAATAAGGAGAAATTATACAACGAAATGGTGATTTCAACTAAAATTTTAAGTTGGAATGATAAATCAATTGAATTAAAATATGTGATGTGATTTTTAAAAGATTAAAATTCTATAATTTTCTATTATTAGAATGAAAAATAATTTCTTTAAAATAAGAAAGCACATATATAATTACACCAGAACAATTATTATAATTAATAATACATTAATTAAAAGATCGTCGTATCATTGGCTTCATACTTCATTTATAATATTATGTTACACTAGTACACAAAATACAGAATGATGATATATATATATAATATTCAATTTTGATACCTTCCACAAATCAAGCTTCTCTAAAATTCTAAGCTCGATGTAGATGATGATTGATTGATGGTTACATTATTGCATGAATAATCAGGAAATAGAACATGCATTGGGATTCTCGTCACTGAAGAGCTGTGGCGGTGGGATTCGCTCAATCACATAAAGAGGCTGATAACAATACATCATCCTTTTCATATTTTCATCATCAATACTTGATATGATTTCAATGTTATTTTCTCCTTCCTTAATATTATTGGCTTCTTCTTTATTTTCATTTTTATTATTTTCAGGTTCTTTGTTTTCACCACCTTCTTTCTTTTTGGCTTCTTCTTCTGGAGGTTTTTGATCTTCTTTCTTTTCTGTGTTCTCTTCTGGTTTTGTTTCTTCAGCAGCTGGTTTCTCTTCTTCTTTTTTCTCTGGTTCAGGCTCTGGCTTTGGCACTATCTTTGCCTGCTTTTTTGTGCGTCTATAAACATAATCAACTAGCTTTTCTGCGTTCATTGTCCCTGTCACTATCACTTTCCCTGTGTTTAACTCTGTTATAGCCGTTTGCACTCCTGTAATGCGTATGTAGTCATTTTCAGTATCTCATAATTAAATTAACTATTTAATTTCACATTCAATATGCAAAATAAAACTATTTAAAAGTTAGTGCAAACTTGTAAAAAAGATATATATATACAAAACATTTTATGTTGTCTTTTTTTTTTTCTTAGCGGACCAATATTTTTTTTTTATATATATTTTTATCTCATTAAATTTATATATATATTTAACATAAATAAAATTTTTTTAATAGACAATATTATATCTATTGTACATGTCATTAGTTAAGTGTTACTCCCTTTCAGAGCCATAAAGTTTCGTATTTAAGTCATAATGGAAGTTAAATTAAAAAAAAAAAAAGGCAACTTATTGGAAAGTTTTGGTTTATTTCAACTTAGTTTATGAAATTTTCCTTCTTTATTTATTTTTGTTTTTACCTATTTAAAGCTAGGCATAAAATTTGAGGCTAAGCTAGATCCATTAACACTATTTAACTGAAATTAATGCCACGTGTATACCATCTGCTGGTGTGGCAACATCTTGTGGAAACCATTCACCCACCCAGGAATATGTATAGGGTTCCTATGTTACCTTTTTCTAGCAGTTGGTCAGTCACACTCAACTTGTTGAGTCGGTTGTTTGTTGTAGTTGTTTGATAGATGTATTGTAATTTTTTAATAATTTTTAATAGATTATACTCAAATTAAAATATAAATAATTAAATAATATTTAATTTTAAATTATTTAAAAGATATTTAGTTGTTAATTATCAAATATCACTTTAATCTTAGAATCAAAATAATAATAATAATAAGAAGAAGAAAGTAATTAGAAAATCTTGATTTAATTAATTAATTACCTCTCATTTTGAGTATCTTTCTTTTAAGTTGCTCAGCACAGGCCTCACAGTGCATGTTTACATTTAGCTCCACGGTTGTTGATTCACTAGCCTGAAGATTGCATTTTACAAAAGGAACATCTTTAATATTAATTAAGATTAAGAGAGCTTGTTGATTATGTATTATATTTTGATAATAATATTTAAAAAAAAATAAAGAAAATTATTGAAAGAACTGCTTCTAACTCGAGACCTGTGAAGTAACAACTTGAGGCATTGGTTCACCCTCAGTTTCAGGCAAAGGAGACAAAACTTTAGCCATTCTCTTGGTTTTCTTCATGATTCTGTTACAAATAGTTTGAGGTTCAATTATTCCTTTTATAGTAACTTGGTTTTGAGCCATATCTATCACTACTCCTTCCACACCTGTTGACAACCAATAAATTAATTAGTACTTATAAAATTTAGATTCGATTAGACTCCAACTCAAGATCTCGTAGCTCTGAAATTCAGTATTACTGAAACTAAAATAAAATTCATTACTTAGTGGGTCATAGTTAATTTGTTTTTTAAGAGTGAAAAAAGGAGAGACCTCTAATTTTCATGATAGACTTCTCAATCTTCTTAGCACATCCCACACAATGTAAGTCCACGAACAAGATAAAGGGAGATGGTGGTTTTGGCTCTTCCTTCTTCTCTTCAGCTAGGGTCTCCTCCTTTTTCTCTTCTGCTGGCTTCTCCTCTGGCTTTGCCTCTGCAGCCTGTCAATCATAAAGAAACCATGCATTGGATGAAACATGTATAACCTCTAAAATACACAAATGAATAAAGAAATGATATATACCTGTTTAGCTTCTTCACCCATATTTGCAGTAACTTTGGTGAAGAATATATAATAAAATTACGAAAGAAAAGGAGAGGAAAAGTGGGGAAGGCTGAATGGGTACGTAGTGAAACAGAGAGAGTGCAGAGATGAGATTATATATGAAGGATTGAGATGAGATTAATATAATAATAATGAATGGACGGTGGGGTTAATAGGAGATATAAGAGCACAAGTGTATGATTCCAATGCACATGGAATGCCACTAAATCAACAAAGTTTAATTTTAATATTATTTCTTTCTTTAAATCTTCAAGGCTGATGAAGAGGGTAGAGAGAAAAGGGGGGAGGAAACCAGAGGAGCAGGTTGGCAGATTTATAATAGAGACTATAGAGAGAGAGAAGGGAGATGAATTGATGAAGTCGAGAGAGAGAGGAAAAAGAGAGTCTTTGAAAAGGATAATACTTCCAATTCCCACCGACGGGTGGATTTCTTTTCATAACAATATGCTTATCTGTCAGACAATTGTAACATGTTAAACGGATAATCTTACTCAACTTTTCTGATAATTAGTGGCAGGTTTGTATTTTGTGCGGATTTTTATCATATTTTTAATTTATATTTTTTAAAATTATATAAATTCTTATTATTTTTTATAAAAAAATTTAAAATATTATATTCAAATAATAGTATAAATTTTAGAAAAAGCAATAATATAAAAAAATTATATTTAGTTATAATTAATAATACTAAATTAAAATTTATACTTTTCTCTAATTCAACTTACTTTTAATTTATTATTTAACTTTATGGTATTATGTAACAATATGCATGAAAACCAATAAAATTTGGTATCTATTGATTAAGCAACTCATTTCTAATTAACATGATAAAACTCTTTTGCAGAGACTATATGCAACTGATTTTTTTTTTAACTGAACTTATTAAACTCTTCGAGTATATATATATATATATATATATATATATATAAGTTAGGATATATTTATCAATCAGTTTTTAGTTTAATAATATTTAAATTTATTCATGGTTTGGGTCAAACTTTGTGTGAAAAGTGTTAAATTTTCTGAAGAGACGATTCTTCAATCTGCAATTTCCTTTGAAAATTGAGCTTAATTTATGAATACATCTCATAGTATTGAAGTTGTTTATAAAGTAAGTCTCTCCTGTATATATATACTAATTTAATAATATAAGAATATATGAAGTAGAAAAGACTATCAGTATATTTTTACTAGATAAAAAAATTATAGTGGATAAAATATCACATTAATTATTAATTTGATATATGAAATAAGTTTATATATTTAATGTAGATAATAATTTCTCTAAATTAAATAAATAAATGGACATATGAGTCAAATTAGCTGAAATATTTTTTTATGACATAAATAAAAAATTTTATTATTTCAAAAAAAAAATAAATTTAAATTTAAATCTCGGTTGAATAAAATATGCCTAAAACTAAAAACAGAAATTAGTTATATATGACGTTTATTTTGATGGTTAAGCAAAGTATTTTTCCCATTTTCATAAAAGGTGGGGATGCAAAAAATGTGATATGTTTTGCGTGTAAAAGAGATATATAAAGGGAAGTTGACATCACATGGCATGCTGCCTTCGGATCCCAAACCCCTTCCCCCTTCTTTTTTGCCCTTTCTAAGTTCTTTGTTCCATTGTTCAACAAAGCCTATTATTCAAAAAGCCATTTTATTAAAGTTGCTAATTTTATTGTTGTTTTCTCCGATCATCAATCAAATTTAATTCTACATTCATTCTAAAAAAATCAATTTTTACATATAGATAAAGAGAATATATGATTTTTATGTATAAATAATAAGAAAATGTAACTCAATTCAACTCAACTCAGACTTAATAAAAAAAAATCATATTATATTCTTCTCATTCAAGTTAGTTTAAGTTTATTTTTTTCTTTTTTCATCTCTTTTATTATAATATGTTCAATTTTCATGATCGGAATCTTTTTAGGTCTCCGTTTCATGTGTCTAAATTATTTTATCTCCATTTTATAATATTTTACTCAATCGATACGACTCTCATTTTATTTATAATACTTATATTATAAATCTTATTCAATATGAATTTTTAAAATCACATCCTTAACATCGATATGAATAAATTTTTTTTTATTAATGCTGTGATACTATAATGAATTAATTTTATATATGTTGCTAAATCACTCTCTTAAATTAATAACAAATAAATCATCCATAAAAGAATTCTCAAATATGAATAAATACTACCTATATTTATCTCTCACACTCTCTTTTTCTTTCTCTTTTCTCTTCTATTGTCTTCCTAATTTTGCCATCTCTCAATTTTTTTCCTCTCTCTTTTTTTTTTCTTCCTTCTCTTCCTAATTTTGAATTGGTTAAACTATCGCTAAGCTTTTCTTATCTATTAGTAGTTCTCCTCATCATTTCTTTACTTCCTTTTTATTTATTTTGTTATTTTAAAAAATTTAGATATTTTAAACAATAATTTAGATATTGGTTCAATTTGAGACTTTTTAGCTTTTGAAACAATAGTAATACCACCGATCCAAAAGTTCAATAATTATTGATTTTTTTTTTTATTTTATTGTTTTTATCATTTTAATGGGAGTTTTTATAATTTTTTCCATGGAAGTTATTAGGGTTTTAGGTCAAGCAGTATGCGATTGCTTGAAACATTACATTCTAGACATTTAATTTGGAATATCTAGCATGCTACCCCTAGTTAGCATATATATAGATTTACAATAGGGTTAAACCAGTTAATGAGCTATTGCCAATTAGGCTCACTACAAAGGTCTATTATCTATTAGAGCTTATATCAGATCATATATTAGGGTTATTTAATATACCCAACAATCTCCTCCTATATTTTACATATAACACTTTTCAATAGATAGATAATATAATGTTCAAAATAAAGTATTGAATCATTATATCACAAATAGATTCATTACTCAAAATATGAATTTTTTAAACACACTATCAATTTTAGAAACAAACTAAATTGAAGCAAATAAATTAAATATATTTGAATAATAAGTATACCAACATAGAGTTTTAGAATTTAACTAAACTCAATCAAAATGGGCATTTTCACTTGCAAGTGAACTATTTATTCAACTGAAAGAAAATATAATAGTCCCCCACAGTCCAGAGCTATAAAAGAATTTTCATCAAGTAGATCATCCTCATCAGAAGTCCAGTTTATCTCTGCTTTTTCATTTTCGTCATTTCCTGTAAGTTATCAAATATGAATTTCATATGAATTCAATCATTTATATAACTCTTTAAAGTGTCTAGTTCATCTAAAAGAACTTAACACAATATCACAATGACTGAAAATAATGATATATTAATGTCAATTAAGCATCAATACCAATAATACATTAATGTCAATAATAGTATGCATCAATGTCAATAATAGTACGTATCAATGTCAAAACTAATAAGCATCAATGTCAAGTTTCTTTATAAGAAAAATACCTAAATATTTTCTTTTTCAAAAAAAAAAAAAAAACCATTTCATGTTTTTATATGGAATGTTACAGCTACCAAGTTCAAATCTAGTTAAGCTGTATCATCAAGTATGGAATGATATAACCGCTCAGGACAAAACATCCAAATGGAGATAAATTATCTAATTAAATGTGGAATGAGACAATTCGCCCAAAAGGATATATCATCAAATGTGGAATGATATATTAACAACTGTAAGCATCAAAACATTATCAAGTGCTTATCTTAATCACCAAAGGTAGATTTGAAAATTCAAAATAACACAAATGTAGGTTAATACCTATCTCATATAGCTTTTAACCCCATTTCCTCCATAATTTTGAATATTCGATCTTTGTTCAAACCTTTTGTGAGTGCATCTGTAATATTATCCTTCGATCGCACATCAACCAAAGTGATAATACCTTGTTCTATTAGATAATTCAGCGTTGTATATTTCAGCCTAATATGCCTCCTTTTACCATTAAAGAGTGAGTTTTTCACTACTGAAACTGTAACTTGATTATCATAGAACAAACTTAAAGAATTAATCTTTAGACAAGTTAACGGAATATCCAGGATCAGATCTCTTATCCATTTTGCTTCTCCTCCTGCCGAAGCTAAAGCTGATAGTTCTGATTCTATAGATGACGAAGCAATATAAGTCTATCTTTTGGATTTCTATGCCACAGCTACTCCACCCAGTGTAAAAATATAACTACTAGTAGATTTACTGTCTCCAAATTCTGAGCACCATGATGCATCAGAAAAAAATCCAAGATAGGAGGATGACCATTATAGCATAGAGCATAATTGAGAGTACCTTTAAGATATCTCATTAGCCTCGTTAAGGCATTCTAATGCTCTTGACTAGGATTGCTAGTGAAACGACTCAGCATGCCAACTGTAAAGGCTATGTCTGATCTTGTGCAAGTCATTGCATTCATGAGACTACCAATCAGTTTAGAATAATCCAACTGATTCACACTAGCTCCGTCATTAGGGCTTAGTCTTTTAGTAGGGTCATATGATATCTCAGCCACTTTGCACTCACTGTATCCCCATTTAGAAAGTAGTTTCTCAATATAATGAGCTTGGCTAAGGGTGATACCTTGCCCTCAAAAACTTACTTTCATTCCAAGAATGGTGTCTACTACACCAAGATCTGACATATTAAAGGTTTTAGTTAATTCGCCTTTTACTTCATTTATAGTAGAAAGATCTGTACCAAGTATCAATATGTCATCCACATACAAACAAATAATCGGAACTTTATTCGACACAGAATGGAAGTAAAGGCATTTATCAGAACAACTAGATTTAAATCCTAAGCTTTTTACTACTTTGTCGAATTTTGATGCCACAATTTAGGTGCTTGTTTTAGACCATACAAAGATTTGTTTAATTTACAAACTTTGTTCTCTAAACCTTTCATGACAAACCCTTCAGATTGGTTCATGTAGATTTCCTCTGCTAGATCTCCATTCAGGAAAGCTGTCTTTACATCTATTTGATGCACAACATAGTGTTTAATAGATGCCAATGCAAGAAGAATTATGATCATAGTCAAATGATAGACCGGTGAGTATACATCAAAATAATCTATACCATAGATTTGAGTATATCCCTTAGCTACTAAACGTGCTTTATACCGTGTTATTGATCCGTCAGGATTTAGTTTCTTCTTCAAAATCCATTTACAACCTATAGTCTTAGCCTCTTTTGGCAAATCGACTAGTTGCTAAGTTTGATTTTGTAACAGAGAACTCATTTCATCATCAATGGTTTTTGCCCATAACAAGGAGTCCCTAGATCTCATTGCTTCTTTATAAGTAGATGGATCGTCCTCTAAATGGTAAGTGACAAAATCATCACTAAACGTTTTGGGAACTCTCTTTCTTGTAGATACTCTTAAAGGTAGTGATTCATTAATTTGAGGAGTGTCAGAGGAATTAGATGCAATTTCTATTAAAGGTTCTGAGTTAATTTTTATAATACCAGGTAAAGTCAATCCTTGATCTTTTAGAAATTTATCCTCAAAGAATACTGTATCCCTAGATTCTATAACCACATTGGTAGATAGATCCAAAAATCAATTAGCTGCACTATCCTCTGCACTACCTAGGTATACACATGTTGTCACACCCCAACTCCAGTGGTGCGACGATCCTAGGGCAAGGGTAGGCTTAAGGCCACCATGAACCCGTAGAACACTCATATCCTGGATCTCATTTATAATACACATTCATATCAAATATAGATATCATTCAATATTCATTTCTATGATTCATGTAATCATAATTCATATCTTTATATTTATCATTTCATCATTTCCTCTTGTTCCTTACTGATCAAAAGATACATCCCACAT
>CANXYC012956472.1:0-21214 GCA_948193065.1 Aleurites moluccanus | reverse complement strand
TATTGAAACTCAAGTATTAAAAAGTAATTTATCCTTAATAATTTAAGATTTTTTTTTTTTTTTTTTTTTTTTTTTTTTTTTTTGTGGTTAAAACATATTAATAATTTATATTGGATCAAAAAAAAAATAAATAAAAAAATTTTTAATTATATTTATTTTTTCAACGAATATTAAATTACAATATTGGTAAACACCAAAAAAAAAAAAAAAAAAAAAAAAAAAAAAAAAAATCTTAAATTATTAAGGATAAATTACTTTTTAATACTTGAGTTTCAATATAATTAACACTTACATCTTTACTTTTTAAAAAACTAATTAGTTAGTCTTTGTATTTTAATTCCATTAAATAATTTGATCATTCCATTTGTTATCTTTCACTTTTTATTAAATTTTAATAAAATTATTAAAATGCCCTACTTTTTTATTGCCCAAATTTTTCGTTTTTTTTTTATAAATTACTTTTTCATTTCTAAAGTTTGATCTAATTAATACTTATATCCTTATTTTTTAAATTTAATTAAAATAAACTCATATCCTTACTTTTTAAATTTAATTAAAATAAAAATATATATGAATATTTTTTATAAAATATTTATATAGATTTTTCATTTTTTTTTACATTTAATTTAAAATTAAAATAAATAAAATTAATTTTTATTTAATTATTTAATTTATTTATTTTTATTTTTAATTTAAAATTAAAATAAATAAAATTACTTTCATTTATTGAAAATTACTTTTTTTTATATTCAATTAAAATAATTATTTTTATATATCTAATTGAAATAATTGTTTTTTATGTATATTTAATTAAAATTAAAATAATTTTTTGTGTATATTTAATTACAATTAAGATAATTAAAAATTTATATTTTTCTTGTATTTTTATATATATATACAAGGTTCTTTTTTAATTTTAATTAGATATACCGAAAAAAAAGTAATTATTTTATTAAATATACAAAAATAATTATTTTAATTAAACATGCAAAAAGTAATTTTTAATAGATAAAGAGTAATTTTATTTATTTTAATTTTAAATTAAATATAAAAAATAAATTAAATAATTAAATAAAAAATAATATTTTTAATTAAAATTATTATTTTAATTTTAATTAAATAAATTAAAAAATATTTTAAATTTTATTCATTTAATTTTGATTAAATGAGAAGGCAAAAAAAAAAAAGGAGAAGAAGAAGCAAAAATCTAGGTAATAAAAAAGAATGGTTATTTTAGTTATTTTATTTTATTTTTAATTTTTTTAATTAAAAAGGTAAAAAAAATTAAAACTTTAATATTAAAGTGTTTAGCAGAATTAAAATATAAAATTTAATTAATTAATTTTTAAAAAAATAAAAATACAAGTATAAATTAAGTCAAATTGAAGTTGTTTATCCAACTCTTAATTGCCAACCAAATAAAACCCTAAAATCTTTAGCTCAGTTGCTGCTCAGTCTATTTTTTCCACACTCTCAGTCTCTCAGGCCCTCTTTCATTAAAGTCATCATTATCCAATACTGATTAAGATATAAAAAGAAATTTGATTCTAGTCATAAATTTCTTGTTCTTCCTCCTTTATTCAGGGTTTCAAATTAGTACAAGCTTTACCTTTGTTTTCTACACAGCATATGCAAAATTAATTGAGTTAAAGCTTCTAATTCTATCTATTGTTTTGGATACTCAGTCTTGATGGATCTGGATATAGTTATAGAGGATGAAAGAAGCTGGGAGTGGAAGTGTAAGCGGCTACAAACATTGATGAAAGTGAAAGCATCACATGATGTCAGTAGGAAAAATGAAGTCTTAAACCCTGCGTTGCATGAAGTAGTAAGAAAAGGCAATGTCGAAAACTTCATTAATGCCTTGGAAAGAACTTTAATAGAAAAAGATTTATCATTGGCAGCAATTTTTGATCAATTAGGTCCTTCGGGGAATTCTTTGCTTCACATAGCAGTAACTTCAAGAAATGAAGAAATTATAGAGCTTATTATCCGTCACTTTCCTTCACTTATTTTTAAAAGGAATATTGAAGGAAATACTGCTTTGCATATAGCTGCTAGAGTTGGAACGCTGAATTCCACCGAAATTCTTGTATGTTGTGGGAAGGATTTCCCCGGTACAGAAATTGCAGGGTCATCAGGAAAGAGCTGTAATGATGATAGATTATTAAGGATGAAAAATGTTCATGGAAATACTGCTTTGCACATGGCTGTGATGAGCCAAAACCATGATGTGGTTCAATTCTTGATTTCTGCAGACCCAGAAGTGAGATCTTATCAGAACATGAGTGGCTGGTCTCCTCTGTATTCAGCTATCAAAATTGGCAATCTGCAGATTCTTCAGTTACTATTGCAAGTTTCTGGTGGACAAGGTGTTGGTGATCATCCGCTTAAAAGGCTAGAAGGAAACCCCCCAGCTCATGCTGCCATTATGGAAGGCAAAATGGGTATGTACTTGCAACTTCCGCAGTAATTCCAAAAAGTAGGTTGGTTAGTATTTAGAATAATTTTATGCATTTCTTAATTTTTCTTTAACTAGCATAATCATTTTCACATTAATTCAGATATGTTACAGATTATGGCAAAGGAAAATCCAGAATTGATGCAATTAAGAGATGGGAAAGAGCGAACCCCTCTTCATTGGGCAGCATATATAGGCAATATTGAAGCAGTCAACTTCCTTCTTCTAACAACCAAATCTATCTGCTTTGAAATGGACAACAGAGGCTTTCTTCCAATTCATATTGCATCTGAAAGAGGTCATGTAAAAGTAATTAAGGAGTTGCTTAAGCATTGGCCTGATCCAACAGAGTTGCTCACTAGCCAAGGCCAAAACATTCTTCACGTAGCTGCCAAGAACGGAAAACAAAAAACGGTGAGATTCATATTAACAACTCCTTCCTTGGAAGGGCTATTGAATCAGAAAGACACAAATGGAAACACCCCTTTACATTTGGCAGCACTATACCCTCATCCTGGTGTTGTGCTTACTCTAACATGGGATAAAAGAATTTACTTAGAAGCCATTAACAATGAAAGCTTAACACCTTTTGATGTTTATTATAAATGTAAGTTGAAGTCCTTGCCCGCGCCATCACCAAAAATTGTGCAGATTCTTACAATTACAGCTTTATTTAGTTCAGCATCTGCGACTAGTACCAATTTGGATTTGGAGATGCACAAAGACAAGGAGAAAATTTTGAAGAAAATAAACCTAGTAACAAGTGAGAATTTGAAAGGATTTCTTGGTGTTTTTATTACAGTCGGAACACTTGTAGCCACAGTTACGTTTACTGCTGGATTTACGATGCCAGGTGGTTATAACAGTTCTGATGACCCAGATAAAGGACTGGCCGCCATGTTAAACAAGCCTATGTTCCAATTATTCACAATATGCAACATTCTAGCTTTTTATTGCTCCATAATTAGTATCTTATTCTGCATTTATACACAATTCACTGATATTACTTTAGCTGCAAGGGCGATTGTGTTGGCAGGAAGACTTTTCTTAATAGCTCTTGTGATGATGTCCTTGGCATTCATGGCAGCAGTACACGTTTCAGTGAGCAAAATTTCTTGGCTTTCCTTTCTAACTTTAATCATCGGAATCTACTTTCTTGTTCTTCCTTTTCTTGAGTTCATAATACTTGTAATTTCATTTTTCTGGAGCAACCCTTTTGTGCGCTTTGTCTCCTACTACATCTCTCGTATCTTGATTTTCCTATTGTATAATGATTATTATGCTGAATTTGGAGCTGAAAACCACAGGGGAATTTAAGCTTATGCATCCATTAAAGGACTGCATCAGTTAATAGAAAGACCATAATGAAGAATGTATTACTGAAAATAGCAATTTCCTTAATATTACAAGTGTGTGGTTAAATACTTAATATTACAAGTGTGGTTAAATAGTTAAAAACAGAGAGCACTCTGTTTGCAGTACACGGATAAAGGCATTGTATTTATGTTATTATTGTCTTATAATTAATTTGTATAATGTTTGTATTTTGAAATAAATGTGTCATTAGTAAGAACAAATCAAGAAAGTGTAGGATCTTCTCGCTTTACATTGGCTCATCAATTATCGTCTCACGTTATTTGCCTTTGGAAATTATAATCATGAGTAAGGGAACTGGAATTTGATACAATAATATGAGACTGGCTACAATTTATTGTTGTATAAATATGAAAAAAATGATATGTAAATCATGGTGCATAATGTTGGCTCCGGGGAGCCCAATTTCTAAGGAAATCTGCTTCACATGAAGCAGATCTCTCAAGAAATTGGGCTCCCGGCGCTAAATCGTAAATAAGAACACATAGGTGTGTAATGACAAATTCAGTTTTATTGGTTTTCTTTCTTTCTTTCTTTCTTTTGCTTTTCCCTCTAAATTGTGCGTGGATATATTTGGTTACGCTTTTCTCTAGCTATGTATCTTCAAAACTCTTTGAATTGATCAATAAACATTTGATTCAATAATACTATAATCATTTTAAAAATCGTGAGATTAATTATAATTAAGTTCAAATACAAACTCTAATCAATATCCAATTAACAAAAACAAAGAACGAAAAACAGAAAGAGTTCTCCACCAAAATGAGTTGCTTACTCTATCTTGATGCCATTGTGATCCACATTCGTTGGAATTTCAACACTGATATCTTAACAGTAAAAGAAGAAAAGAGAAAAGTAATTCCAACATTGAAATCTTAACAGTAAAAGAAGAAAAGAGAAAAGTAAAGCAAAAATAAGTAATAATAAAGAGAGAGGGAATTTCTTTTGGAAGTTACTAGCTTAGAATAAAGGTGAATAATTAAGCAAGATTTTTCTGTGAGGATTAAGCAAGAAATGCTTTCTTTCCTTATTCTTGATCTATATATATAGGAAAATTCTTGAGTGTAGAGACTTGTATCATACACCTAATCAATGAGTGATGATATATTTTAGCTAATATGATACTTTTGTCTTTTTTTTCCAGTAAAAGACATCAATACTTTTTTTTGCTCAATGTGTTGTTATCTTATATGACTGGTATATGCATCCAGTGTAGGTAAATATTTTTCATATATATATATAGGAGGTATTTGAATCCTCTTAAAAAGGGGATAATCATTTAAAAAAGTTGTTTTAAAAAAATTTTAATTTTTAAATGAAAATTAAAGTGTTTTGATGTCTTTAAAAAAATATAATTGAGGGGGTGTTTAAAATGAAAAAAATAAGCTAAAAAATCTAACTTATTTTTCAATAGATTTTTTGATTTTTTATGACCTTTTTACACTTAATGAATTGAGAAATGACATAATAACATCCAAGCACTTTGTGATTAAGTTTTAACTTCATAATCATTATTTTTTCAAAAATCCATTATACAGTTAAGTCTTAATTTTATAATTACATTCAAACACCTCATATATATATGGGAAAATGAGATCTAAAGTTGTTATAGATAAGTATTTGCTATAGATAAGTAAAAACTGCACTGTTTCACTTAGATAAACTTCTTCTGGGTATCTCCATCTTCCAAAGTGACGTTGTTTAGATGTAGTAGGTCTTGGAAAACAAACAAAAATCATAATCTCAAGAGGAAAATTCAAACTAATTTTAATAATAAAAAAAAACAAATCCAAAATTCCAACGAACAAGAAGAAGAAGAAGAAGAATGGGCGTGAAATTGGAATGTTTCTTCTTACCCTACAAAGCTGATCCAAACCACTCTTTCTTCACCACAAAATTGGCACTATGAGAAGACAGCCTGCCTTGATGAAGCCGAGCTAGAGTCATCCGAGTCCGAGTTGCTATTTTCTTCTCCTAGCTTTGAATCTGTAAAAAACCTTTGGTCTTTCTTTTAACTTTGATATAACCTATGATGATGAGATTTCGCTCATAATAAGAAGTTTGTCTTTTCCTCTTACTTTCTTTTGTCAGATTTTTCATTTTCTGCATGCAATCAGAATGAGATATTAAAAGAAAATGGAATAAATGAGATAAAAAAAAAAGAAAATAATGAATCAATTAATTTTAGCATAGAAGATGACCCAAAACTCACATACATTGCATCTTCATATCATGATAAATATTCTTTGTCCAAAGAGGTTTTGGAATTCAAAAACTGTTTTGCATGGCAACCCGAAGATATGACTGGATTAGACCTAAGTATTGCAGTCAACAAAATTCCAACTTATGAACATATCAAGCTTGTCAAGCAAAAGTTGAGAAGACTAAAGGCAGAATGGCTAATAAAAATCAAGAAAAAAGTTACTAAGCTGTTAAAGAATAAGTTCATCGAGCCGATCACATACCCATCATGATTAGCAAACATAGTTCCAGTACCCAAGAAGGATGGAAAGGTAAGAATGTGCCTGGACTACAAAGATTTGAACAAGGCATGCCCAAAGGATGATTTTCCTTTGCCTCACATTGACTTGTTAGTAAAACGCATGGCAGGATCTGAAGTAGTCTCATTGATTGACTTGTATGCAGGCTAGAACTAGATTCAGGTTAATCTTCCTGATAAGGAAAAGACATCATTCGTCACAGAATGGGGCATCTACTACTATAGGGCCATGCCGTTTGGTTTAAAGAATGTAGGGGTAACCTATTAAAGGATGAAAACCACCATCTTCCATGACATGATCCACAAAAAAGTAAAGGTTTATGTGGATGATATGGTTATAAAGTCTGAAACGGTGGAAGGATACCTGGAGGCATTAAGAAAATTATTTCTAAGACTAAGACAGTACAACCTGAAGCTGAATCTTGTCAAATTTCTACATGGTCAATAAAAAGGGAATAGAGATCGACTCTGCCAAGTCAAAGGCAATTCTGGAGATGCCAGATCCAAAGACAGAAAAGGAGATTAGGGGTTTCCTATGGTGCTTGCAATACATCAATCAGTTCATTGCCCAGTTAGCTGACACATGTGGTCTTGTCTTCAAGCTATTGAAAAAGGAAACTCCTAAGTAGTGGAATGATGAATGTCAACAAGCTTTCAAAAAGATTAAAGAGTATATGTTGAATCCCCCTATTCTATAGCCTCCAAGGTAAGGTAAACCTCTGCTCTTATATTTGTCCGTAATCCAAGAAGCTATGGGTGCAATGCTTGCTTAGAACGTAGCCGATTCCTACAAAGAGAATGCCATTTACTACTTGAGCAAGTGCATGTTTGTATATGAACTTAAATACAATCAGATTGAGAAGTTGTGCCTAGCTATAGTATGGGTATGTCACAAATTGCAGCATTGTTTAGGTTCATATACCACACATTTTATCACTGATAAGAACCCCTTGGAATTCCTTATGGAGAGTTCGGTTCTCGACAGCAAAATAGTATGATGGATGGCAATTCTTACTGCATTTGATCTGAAGTATGTCTCGAGAAAAGTAATTAAGGGAAGCATCATAACTAACCAACTAGCTGCAGCTCCCATACAGAGTGATGATTCTTTTGAACTTGAATTCACAGATGAAGATATCATGGAAATAAAGCCAAAAGTATGAAAAATATACTTTGATGGTGCAACTAATAGAAAGGGTTTCGAAGCTGGTGTTGTCTTAGTCACGCCTTATAGTTATCATTTGCCCATGACCGTTAAACTTGCCTTCGAGATGACCAATAATGAAACTGAGTATGAAGCATGCATGTGCGAGTTGGAATGAGCAGTCAACATGAGAATCGACTACTTAAAAATGTACGAGGATTCCAATATGATTGTCTCCCAAGCTCTTGGCAAATGGAAGATAAGAGAAGAACGCTTAATGCCTTACTTTCAATGAGTGAATGATCTTGCTGAGAATTTCCATGAGTTATCTTTCCATTACTTGCCTCGAGCTAAAAATTAGTTTGTTGATGCTTTAGCAGCTTTGGCTTCCATGATAGACATGATGGGTACTAAAATAGTTCGACCAGTGGTTATTAAAGTACGACGACAGCCAGGGTATGACACTACTTGCATGCAGATTAAGCTAGCCGATGGGAAACCATGGTTTTGGGATATCTTCAATTTCATAAGAACTCAGTAGTATCCAAAAGAGGCATCAAAGTTAGACCGCAAAACATTAAGACAGCTTGCTAGCAACTTCATCCCGAATGGTGGTATCCTAGCCTAATTAGGAGGAGTAGTAATACTCATAACCATAAGGTCTAATCAACCTTATATATTTTATGTGTTATTTCATGAGTTATTTCACGAGTTATTTCATGAGATCTTTTATCTGTTATATTCATGTTTAATTGAATTATTGAGCTATTAATATACGTGACCCAATTTGATATTATTGTTTCATTGGTTGATTCCTTTACCTATTTATTGATTCCTACTAATTTGAGTACCACATGTGACCTTATGTATAATAATATATTTATGACTCACTGAATATGTTTACTCATTCTTTTAGTGATTATTTATTTTTCAGGTTTAGAATTAATAGAGGTTGTGGTTCCATAGACTTCTTCCTTCCTCTCATTGGAACCAGAAGTAATGTATTGTATTTATCTTACATTTTTTATTCTTAGAAAATGCTCCATGAGATTTGAAGTATAGATTTGTATTAGAATTAAGTATATAAATAATTATAAATTTGTAAAATAGAAGATAATTGGGTAACTAAAATATGTGCATGTGATATTTAATTTCTTAATATATAAAGATAATTATTATCTTATATGAATATCGATGTAATTGATTAATGTAATTGGAAATGGTGTATGAACTATTATAGTGAGGTTATAAGGATGGATTAAAAGTGTAATTTCTATGCAGGTTAAGGACTTTGAGAAATTATTAAAATGTTGAACTTGACACTATTTATTGTGGAAATTATAATAAAATTATAGGGAAAACTATGCTAAAATTGATATTTAATAATTAATGGTTCAGTTAGTTTATAGTTGGTTATGAGTTCTACGAGTGTGGGTAATTAGGTTGTTTTTACGTCCTAGAATCGTCATGTTTCAAATTTTTAGAATGTGACAGAATCATTGCATAAGATGTAACCCTTGAATAAATGGACATAATTAATAAAAAAAACATAACGACAGAAACTTAACATATTATAGCATATCATAATATACAACGTAACAAATCACAGGTACTCTTTATAACCGAAACATATCACATATATTTGATTAGAGTATATCCCTGAAGCTCATAGCCTTTCTAAGTAGTGCCTTGATATATTTGGACCTTATAAGGTGAGTCACTAGTGCATAGAGCCTAATGGTATTTTCCCCACTAATTGGGCGGTTTGTCAATTATGTGGTTTAGTTTTGGTTATGGCTTGGTTGGATTCAAGAACAATATAATGGCCCAAATGGCCTTCATGGCATTTATAATTCAAAGGCAATATTAACTCAAATATCAATAGATCAATAATAATAGCTGAATTTCAATAACCAAATGAGTAAATTAAGAAGAAATTTAGGTTCATAGCAATCAAGTAATTAATCATAATAATAAGCAAAGAATATAAGGTAGTTATGAATATTTAGCATATTCCATAATTCACCTCAAACTTTATTCAAAAACTCAAATTTCATTAATAAGGCACTTTACTCAAAGCAAACAGAAATGAGGCCTCCTCTCCTCATGAGCATCTCCTCCTACAAAAGAACAAGAATTCAATACTAACTTTAACCATGAAAAATCTAACCCTTACGCTCTAATATACCAAGTTTTATTCAAGCAATCTTAAAGGATTTGGATATAAAATTCCAACTCATTTGAAATTCATTTACTATTTTAAAGAGCCTAATCAATCATGCTTCTTAAATCTATCATTTTGCTAGGCAGCTGTGCAAATATACACTTAGCTAACTATTTATTATTGAAAATCATGTCATTTTGATATGAAATTTCTAGGAACGTAGGTAACATATATATTTATTTAAGTACCAAAATTCATTTAAAACAAATATCTTTTATCTCATAAAATACAAAAATTTCAGTAACTTCATAATTTTGTCCTGCATAGAATTTTAGCTAGAAACTTGTATTTCAAGGTCTATTTACTCTACCAAATAGGTTCTAAATACTTTAAAATTTTATAGGTATATAGAAAAGACATACACGTATTCTCAATTAAAATTTCGAATCAATTGAACTTTCCTGAGTCATCAAGTCAATATTTATAAAATTAAATTTTATAAGGTTTTCTTTTTTACAATTCAGTATAAGCATCTCAACTGATTCTTCTTCAACCACATAGTCTACTATAATTTAATCAATTCTCAGTAATAACTACATATTATATACTTCATATGTATCATATAATTCTAATTTCTTATGCAAAAATCTAGCAAGAATATAATACACAATTAAGAATACTAAAAGCTTATCTAGGTGTTGATTTTTTGCTAAGCTAGCTCTTTTATCTTCCTCGACTTCTTTCCTTAATTTTCTAAATTATTTTGCTCTTAGATGGCTGGAAGCATGTTGGAAGAGGGTTTAAAAGGCTATTCAAAATGTGGAAAAGTGAAAGACGATAAGGGATTGAAATTTTCTAGATAGCTCTTGATTTATCTTTAGCAATGCTACCATGTATCAAGTTACACCATAACTTTGGTATTCCTCCAATAATATTCCTTGCTTCTTTATTTTATTCCTAATTACTTAACTTGGTCTTTGACTTAATACATTTCAAATGAAATAATAAGGATATAATAAAGAACTAAAAGCTTATTATATAGATTTTTTAATGTACACAATTAAGCAGGTCCCGTTTATACCTATATGTGATAAATCATTTTATTCTTTCTTATTTAGATAACATTATAAATCACACATATAACCAATAATTTCAATATTTCAACTTATCCTTAATATTATTTAAGTTCAATTTAAACATGCATAATTCCGAACTCACTCACTAATGTTAGACTTATACAAGGTGTATCACAAAGCATTAATAAATTAGTCTAGGAATTCTAACTCAAATTAACTATCAATAAAAATCTGAATTCAAACCCTTACTTGTAATCTTTGCCTTTTCCTTGGCCTTACACATTTGTCATACAGATGCATCCATAATCTACTCTCTAATTAAAGTGTCATGCATGAGCTCATAACTCATGTCTGGATCAACTCTAAGTAAATGGAGTAGTTCCAAATTAATGGAATTGTTCTATTATGAGATATAAATGCAGAAATCTTCTTGATCCATATAGGTCCATCAACAACTTGTATTTTTCTCTTTAAAATAATACCATAGTTAGGATATAAACACATTATACATACTAAGTCCTATTTAATTAATTTTATTTAAATTTTTTAACATGTATGCATATGCAAACAACTATAATTCTAATTTATACATAATTTTATCACTTCTTGTTACTTATTGCAAAAAAAAAAAAAAAAAAAAAAAAAAAGTAAGTTCAAAAAAGTACCATGTGATTTGATTTGTTTTTAACTCGAAATATGTGATTTACTTTTTGATAAAAAGATACATATGATTTACTCTGTTAGTAATTAGGAGTGCCTATCTACATGGTGCTTACGTAGTACTAACTCGTCATTTTTTTTATTCTAAAAAATACCACGTTGATTATCCAGTGACATTTTATTTTTTATTTTTTTAAAATAAAATATTTAAAATTAATAATTGGAGAAAGAAAATAAAATTTAATTTTTAATTTTCTATATTTATAATCTATAATTTATAAATTTTAAGAATTTATTTTCTTTTCAAAATTATTGTTTTTAATATTTTATTTTATTCCTAAATTAAAATTTTAATTTTTAATTTATAAATTTATAAATTTTTAATTTTCAATATTTATAATTTATAAATATAGAAAATTATAATATTTTAAAATTTTAAATATTTTAAAATAAAAATAAAAATAAAATTGAAAATCATCAAAACATTTAAATTTATAATTTTAAGACTAAAATAAAAAATTGAAAATTAATAATTTTGAAAAGAAAATAAATTTAAAAATTATAACACTTAAAAATTTTGAATTTTTAAAAATTAAAATTAAAAGAAAAATTGAAAAATCTTAAAAACATTTAAATTTATAATTTTAAGGATAAAATAAAATATTAAAAATTAATAATTTTGAAAAGAAAATAAATTTATAAAATTGTCACGACCCACTTTTGGACCGCAACGATCCTAGGGCACGAATAGATCTAAGGTCACTAGAAACCCATAAAACCAATGAACAATCCAATTATCAAACAAACATTTTTAATTCATTCATTAATATTATAAATCCATTTAACAATTAATGATATTGCCATTATTTCGACAGAGTTTCCTCTATAACTTTAACTTAATTCCCAATATGAATAATACCAAATTCAATATAATATCTCAACCTGCAAAGAAAACACACTTCCAAATGTTCACCGATCTAGTATCCTCAACTGCATAATTTCAAAAACATACATAGCATTTCTATATTTCTTCCATAACATATTACAATTACTTTATAACAATGCCATTTCTAGCAACTCATTCATTATAACTATTGTTATCATTATCAATTATTAAGCATTACATATATTAAATTCATTCACTATTAAACTTTAGTAATTAATCACACTACATTTTTTTTTATCTCATTTTAATGTTAGTTTTTAACACTGTTCATATAACACTTAGTATCTTAATTATACACAGTATCATGGAGCTCTAGAGATTTTACAAATGACCTTTAAAGATTAATATCTACCTTGCTGTACTTGACGTCCCAAGTCAGATAAGGAATGACTTGGAAGCAGTTTTCTCTATTTTATTCCTGAAAAAAAATTATAAATCACTATATAGTGAGTATAACATACTCAGTAAGTTATATATACATCATGATACATGCAAGGGTGTGGTCACAGTAGAGAATATGAAATGAATCAATAAATAAATATTGTTTCATTAGGAACACTGATAAATATGTGAAAATGACAGACTAAGGGGGCACATCACTGTATCACTTAATCACTGAATCACAGTATCACTATAATATGTAAGGTGGGTCAGACCTCACGGCTAAGATAAATCCCTTTTCAGCTAGTGTCCTGGATAATTAACCCTGCCCAGAGGGCCACTGTACACAATGCCGATAGATTTTTCCCACTACTTCGTTGGTCGAGTAGTTATGCCAAAAGCACATATATGAAATGATGGAAATAATAGGTTTAATCAGTAGAATGTACACAAAAAGTACATTAGCAGTGCAATAATATTGTCAGATTCACATTGGCATGCAGTTTCAATAGCAAATCAAATATTCACTGGACTCATTTAGGAATAATGAGGAATACAATAGCAGTTCAATAACAATGGGTCACTTTAGGCTTGGTTCATCAAAGAACAATGTTCATTTAATTTCGATGATTCATGATGTGACATGGTACATGCAAAATGATGTATAGATAACTCACCTCACTTCCAAAAATAAAATCCACTTTACTTCCTTCACTTTGAATCCGATTCTATCTCAATAATCTCCCTTGAATTTATACATCAATTATACATATATTAGTATTCATTCACATGTAATTACACTAGTTCTAACTTTAATTCAATCAATTCTCTTCAATTCTTAAACCTAGGGTTTCACTTTATAACTTACTTGTTAATTTCTAATCCTGACAGTTTTGACTATTCTGTTCATAACTCATTCTACATATGTCAAATTGCTGTGATTCTTTTTCTCACTTAACCTAGATATATATTACTATAACATATCCAAAATTCAGATTAATCTGGATGCTACATAATTATTGATGAATTTTTAAATTCAGACATACTGTCCTGTAATTCTGTTTTAGGCAGACTCTACTTCTTCCACTATAACTCAATCCGTACTATTCCAAATGAAAAACTGTTTTACAGAAACTTAGATGACATATAAATGAACATTTTTTATGTTTTCTATTTTTCCTAATTCAGAATTTAAGGTCATCAAATCCTCAAAACTCCATAGTAATTCCTGCATATCTGTCAGTCCGGGTCAGTTGCACTTATAGTCTAATATCTCTCTACTCACTTATAATTTAACAAAACCCTTTTACCAACATTTGAAGAACATATAAACCTACAACTTTCATGTTTTAAGGTTTTCCAAAATTTCATTCTAAGGTCACAAAATTGGTGTTTAAAATTTCTACTCACTTTCAGGAATTTTTCAGAAATTTCAGAATTTAGAATCCTTTCTAGGATACCTTTTTCATTAACTCAATTCATAAGCTATTTAACTATAATTTCCATCAATTAATCTCAATTTAAATTTATTCCAACTAACCCTTAAACTAGAATTTTCTAACATGTTAACTCTAATTAATTTCACACCAATAATCATTTCTAATACTTAAACCATTCAATTAACTCATTAATCTTTTAATTGAATTCATAAAATCAATTTAACCTTTAAGTTAGAAAGATTACCTCTAGTTGACTCTTGAACAATTCCCTTATTCCTTACTCATACAACCCAAACTCCACTTCTATATGCTTAAGAAGGAACCTTAGACTATTCATCTATGGAGTATTAATGAAGAACTTGAAGAAATTTGGATGAGCAATGCAAAGAAAATGATGAAAATGAAGAGGAAGGAAGTGGTGAGTGGATAAGGAAAATAGATGCATATATTTTTTTTTATGCTTGTATTAATCATATTTAAACATATTTAGGCCAATAAAAAGTTAAATAAATCATAATTAATTGATAGATATTTTTGGTTATAATTTAATAAGAAAAACAAATAAATAATCATGTGGTTATAAAGTTAGTCAAATGTTAACATAAAATAAAATATAAGGAATTAAAAAAATAGAAAAATAAAAATTTTAGTGTAAGCAAGGCCATTTGGCCGAAATTTGTAGGAAGAAAAATTGAATTAGAAAAGCTTTTGTATTATTTAAATATTATTTAATGTATAGTGGGTCTTATATTCCATTAAATTTTAGTATTTAAAAATTAATCTCTCAATTATATGCTAATTCATTTCCATTAAATCACTAATTCTTTTTAATTTAAGTTCTAATTAAATTCTATCTCCAATTATTTAGTCAATTAGACCCTAATGCTTATTTAGTTTAACACTACTGCATATTTCCTCTAGTTCCTAAATTTAGGTTCACTAGATATCAAAATTAAATTCTAGTCTTACTTATAATTTCTATCAACTTTTGTGCCATAATTTAGTAAATATCTATTACCTGAGTTCACCTAGATCTATATAAACTCTAGGGTGTTACACTCTGCTTTCTTTCAATAAAATTTGTCCTCGAATTTTCATCAATCTTACTTATTCGCTTACTAACACTTATGCCTTTAGCTATCTCCACTAACTATTGATATGTTCTTTATGTCTCTTATTAATAATACTATACTAACTCTTTATTTCCATTTAATTTTATTATATTCTCTCATTATAAATTGCAATTACATCTTTCAACTCTTTATATAATATCCTTCAATAACTTTTAACTTTCATTACCTAAAACAATACACAGTCAATAATTAACATTTATATATATGCATTTCTTTATCACAATAAACCTCAATTTACTATAAACAATCACTATAATTATATTACTAAACTCTAATTTATCAACACCATATCAATTCATTCAATTCTATCTCAAGTCTCCAATTCACTATACTTTCGCAATAACATCAATTTCATCTTTAATTCAACTAGCCTAATCATAACTTCTTCTTTTTTTCCTATCACACACAATTTTACATCTAATTCTTCTTAGCTATCACTATAACCCATTCATGTTTCATATCATCACATAACCCTACATGCCAATCAAATACTTATAACCTTCAATTCATCCATTAATTACATTTAAATCCTAAGTTCCTAATACACTATACCTCAATAGCTTCAATCTCTTATTAACATTATCATATTAGTCTCTTTAAATCATCACATCATCATCAATACATAATTCAGAATCAAAACCCTATCTCACTTATTACTTTAACCTTTAATCGATCATTAACTATCAATTACAGTTGTATTTCTTAAATTTGCAGTATACTATACCTTAATACTTATTTATCACTTATTATTCTTAAACTAGTCTTCCATTTTCATTCATTTCCATACCTCTCATTATTATTGTATAATCAATAAATATTCAGGACCAAAATTTTGTTTTACTTAATCAATATATATTCTTTAATCCCCCCTTATCATCAAATACAATCATGTTCTTAAGTTCTCATTATCCTATGCTTCAATAACTTCAAATTTTCATTATTCAAAACCTGTCATCATTTATTACTAAGCTATACCATAATAGTTTGCAATTATCTATTTCCAATATTTCTAATTACTTTACTTGCTTTCAAATTCTTATCTCACATAATCTACTATCCAATCACTTATATTAACGATATCCTTTTAATATTATCACCCAAGATACTTATCAAAATTAACTTTACTTCTAATTATTTTCATAATTTACCAGAATATCCATTCATTCTCTATTCCAATTTTTCTATAAATTCTATTAACAATGTAATATCAATTCACCTTAAGATATATACACATACCAACTTAATCATCTTTTAAAATATTTTCATAATTCAATAGAATCTCTAAGTTAACACTTAAATTCTTAATATTTTAATTTTTCTCACTCATTTTTAATTCTCATTCCCCAACATTTATTATTCAATCAGTTGTAATAGTAATAATAGTATTTTCTAATACGATCATTCTTATAGGTTTCTATACCATCAAAACTATCATTCTTATTTTCTTTCTTGCTTATCAATTTACACCTCAATTGTCATAGTAGTCTTTTATCCCCATTAATTTCTATACCACTAATTTCCATTAATATATAGTCAAAATTATAGTTTTATTTTTCTTGAACATTATATTTCTCTAATTCACTGCCATATGGCTAAATCCTTACAACTCAATAGCATCAATTTTCCATTACCGACCACTTATTATACAACTAATTACCACTTATAATTTCATACTTAATATTTTCACTCAGTTATACCAAAATAATTGAATAATATAATGGACAACGCTGATATAAACATATAACAAATGAATTCAAATAACGAGACAGGAATCCTATGCTCCACGGTACACTTAATGTCTTATTGATACCTATGACACATATATTCTATCACTTAAACCTTTTGCTCTGATACCACCTTTGTCACAACCTACTTTTGGGCCCAACTGTTCTATAGCACGGGTAGACTTAAGGTCACCGGAAACCCGTAGAACCCATGAACAATCCAATTATCAAACAAACATTCTTAATTCATTCATTAATATTATAAATCCATTTAACAATTAATGATCTTACAATTATTTCGACAGAGTTTTCTCTGTAACTTTAACTTAATTTCCAATATGAATAGTACCAAATTCAATATAATATCTCAACCTACAAAGAAAACACACTTCCAAATGTTCACCGACCTATTATCCTCAACTACATAATTTCAATAACATACATAGCATTTCTATATTTCTTCCATAACATATTACAATCACTTTATAACAATGTCATTTCTAGCAACTCATTCATTATAACTATTGTTATCATTATCAATCATTAAGCATTACATATATTAAATTCATTCACTACTAAACTTTAGTAATTAATCACACTATATTTTTTTTTCTCTCATTTTAATGTTAGTTTTTAACACTGTTCATATAACACTTAGTATCTTAATTATACACAGTACCATGGAACTCTAGAGATTTTACAAATGACCTTTAAAGATTAACATCTACCTTGTTGTACTTGACGTCCCAAGTCAGATAAGGAATGATTTGGAAACAATTTTCTCTATTTTATTCCTAAAAAAAATTATAAATCACTATATAGTCAGTATAACATACTCAGTGAGTTACATATACATCATTATACATGCAAGGTTGGGGTCACACTAGAGAATATGAAATGAATCAATAAATACTGTTTCATTAGGAACACTGATAAATATGTGAAAATGACAGACTAAGGGGGCACATCACTGTATTACTTAATCATTGTATCACTAAATCACTGTAATATGCAAGATGGGCCAGACCTCACGGCTAGGATAAATCCCTTCCCAGCTAGGGTTCTGGACAATTAACCCTGTCCAGAGGGCCACTGTACACAATGCCGATAGATTTTTCCCACTACCCCATCGGTCGAGTAGTTATGCCATAAGCACATATATGAAATGATGAAATAATAGGTTTAATTAGTAGAACACTGGTTGTACACAAAAAGTACATTAGCAGTACAATAATATTGTTAGATTCATATTGGCATGCAGTTTCAATAGCAAATCAAATAATCACCGGACTCATTTAGGAATAGTTAGCAATGCAATAGTAGTTCAATGACAATGGGTCACTTTAGGCTTAGTTCATCAAAGAACAATGTTCATTTAATTTTGATGATTCATGATGTGACATGGTACATGCAAAATGATGTATAGATAACTCACCTCACTTTCAAAAATAAAATCCATTTTATATCCCTCACTTCGAATCCGATTCTATCTCAATAATCTCCCTTGAATCTATACATCAATTATACATATATTAGTATTCATTCACATGTAATTACACTAGTTCTAACTTTAATTAAATCAATTCTCTTCAATTCTTAAACCTAGGATTTCACTTTATAACTTACTTGTTAATTTCTAATCCTGACAGTTTTGACTATTCTATTCATAACTCATTCTACATATGTCCAATTATTGTGATTATTTTTCTCACTTAACTTAGACATATGTTACTATAACATATCCAAAATTCAGATTAATTTGGATGCTACATAATTATTGGTGAATTTTTAAATTCAGACATACTGTCCTGTAATCCTGTTTTGGGCAGACTCTACTTCTTCCACTATAACTCGATCCATGCTGCTCCAAATGAAAAACTGTTTTACAGGAACTTAGATGACATATAAATGAACATTTTTTATGTTTACCATTTTTCCTAATTCAGAATTTAAAGTCATCAAATCTTCAAAACTCAGTAGTAATTCTTGCATATATGTCAGTCCAGATCAGTTGTACTTATAGTCTAATATCTCTCTACTCACTTATAATTTAGCAAAACTCTTTTACCAACATTTGAAGGACATATAAACCTACAACTTTCATGTTTTAAGGTTTTCCAAAATTTCATTCTAAAGTCACGAAATTGGTGTTCAAAATTTCTATTCATTTCCAGGAATTTTTCAGAAATTTCAGAATTTAGAATCCTTTATAAGATACCTTTTTCATTAACTCAATTCATAAGCTATTTAACTATAATTTCCACCAATTGATCTCAATTTAAATTTATTCCAACTAATCCTTAAACTAGAATTTCCTAACATATTAACTCTAATTAATTTCACACCAATAATCATTTCTAATACTTAAACCATTCAATTAACTCATTAATCTTTTAATTGAATTCATAAAATCAATTTAACCTTTAAGTTATAAAGATTACCTCTAGTTGACTCTTGAACAATTCCCTTATTCCTTACTCATACAACCCAAACTCCATTTCTATATGCTTAAGAAGGAACCTTAGACTATTCATCTATAGAGTATGAATAAAGAACTTGAAGAAATTTGGATGAACAATGAAAAGAAAATGATGAAAATGAAGAGGAAGGAAGTGGCGAGTGGATAAGGAAAATAGATGCATATATATATTTTTTATCCTTGTATTACTCATATTTAAACATATTTAGGCCAATACAAAGTTAAATAAATCATAATTAATTGATAGATATTTTTGGTCATAATTTAATAAGAAAAACAAATAAATAATCATGTGGTTATAAAGTTAGCCAAATATTAACATAAAATAAAATATAAGGAATTAAAAAAATAGAAAAATAAAAATTTTGGTGTAAGCAAGGCCATTTAGCCGAAATTTGTAGGAAGAAAAATTGAATTGGAAAATCTTTTGTATTATTTAAATATTATTTGATGTACAATGGGTCCTACATTCCATTAAATTTTTGTATTTAAAAAGTAATCCCTCAATTATATGCTAATTCATTTCCATTAAATCACTAATTCTTTTTAATTTAAGTTCTAATTAAATTCTATCTTCAATTATTTAGTGAATTAAACCCTAATACTTATTTAGTTTAACACTATTGCATATTTCCTTTAGTTCTTAATTTAGGTTTACTAGATATCAAAATTAAATTCTAGTTTTACTTACAATTTCTATCAACTCTGGGGTGTTACAAAAATTTATAACATTATAAATTATAAATATTGAAAATTAAAGTTTAAAATTTATTTTATTTTTCAAATTATTAATTTTTAATATTTTATTTTATTCTTAAAATTATAAACTTAAATATTTTGAAGATTTTTCAATTTCAATTTTATTTTTATTTTAAAATATTTAAAATTTTAAAATATTACAATTTTATAAATTTATAAATTATAAATTATAAATATAAATTATAAATATTGAAAATTAAAATTTTAAAAATTTATGAATTAAAAATTTAAATTTTTAATTTTAAGAATAAAATAAAATATTAAAAATTAATAATTTTGAAAATAAAATAAATTTTTAAAATTTAAAATTTAAAAATTATAATTATTGAAAATTAAAAATTAAAAATTATTTTCTTTTCTAAATTATTAATTATTAATATTTTATTTTTTTTAAAATAAAATGCCGTGTGGATAGTTCATATGATATTTTTCAGAATAAAAAATGATGAATTAATGCTATGTAAGTGTTATATAGACCGTTAGTGTCTGATATCTCCAATTACTAACGAAGCAAACCATAAATTTTTATTTGTCAAAAAATATATTACACAACTCGAATTAAAAACGAGTCAAACCACATCATATTTTCTTGAACTAAAAAACATAAAATCTTTCAATAACATATCAAATACAATCACTATTAACAATTTTTTCATTATAATAAATTCTCAATATTTTTAAATTAAAAAGTTGGAGGGTATAATTAATTAGAAATTAAATTATTAACAATTTTCTATTCATTATAATAAATTGAATAAAATACTATTTAGTCCTTAATATTTAGCAAAATTAACATTTGGATCCCTCTATTTTCAAAAAATAACTATTGTATCTTTCACATTTGATTCCGTCACAACAATTAGTTTTTTGATCTTTTTTTTCAAATTTTCTGTTAAAAAAAATTAAATAAAAATAAATTATTTTTTCAAAATACCCTCATCTTCAATATATATATATATATATATATATATATA
>CANXYC012955740.1:0-11686 GCA_948193065.1 Aleurites moluccanus | reverse complement strand
CCTAATAGGAAGAACTTTGAATCAAATTGATATTTTGATGATTCTTTTGGTTTAAATGATGTTATAATATGAATTTGTGGTTAAAAGATTGAAACAAACTCATTTGGTTAAAGATTCAAGCTGGCCGAAATGAGGTGCTTGGAAAATGATGTGTGATTTTGATGTTTAATAGGTTTAAAAGGTTTGAATGATGTATATTTAATGTGTTTAATATGAATTGATGGAAAGAAATCCATTTGGTAGGATTTCTCATTTGGCCGAAATATTGAAGTGTGAATAATGGCTTGATGCTTTGATGTTTGATAGGTAAAAATGTTAAATGGTATGCATTTGGTGTATATATATGTTGTACAATTGAATGGTGTTGAAAAATGGATGGATGGATGGAATGATTTCCATTAAAGTGGAACACTGTTGACTTTACTACTTTAAGGTGTTAGGCTAATGCAAATGAAGAAGTAAGGTTTGAATATAGTATAATGGCATAAATGATTGAAATGTATAAGTTTCAATGTGGAAAGATTGAATGGTATAAGTGATTTGAAAGCATACTATAAATTTGATGTATGCTTGGTATGAAATATTGAGCTAAGTGTTTGGAAGTTCATAACTTAGCATTTTAATTATGAACATGTGTAATGTGAATGAAATGTGATGATAGAAATGCATTTGATGCATAAAAGATATGAAAAATGATAAAAGAGTGATATAGGGCCTTTGATGTATAACACGTGTCAATGTGTGTTTATATGTGTTAACATGCTTGAATATGACATGATATGTGTTTTTATATGGATAGTAATGAGTATAAGTCTTATAAGAGCAATTTAGTTATTATAGGGGAAAGTTCCCAAGCAAGAGTAGCCGACGGCGAGTCGCGGGCTCGCTAGGGTTTCTGGGGGACTATTTTGAAAGTTTGCTAAGAGGTGGATCTATATATTTGTTTCATGCATTATTCATTCATAAGTCATGCATTTATGCATATGAAATTATATCCTTGCTTGAAAACCATTAACGATCCACTTTTGGGCAGATTTGCCAGTATGACTAAAAACAGAGCGACCGAAGTGCCTATAATTGGCATAAACTTTGAATTGCTATAAAATTCATTCTGAAAGGCTTTTTGATATGAAACCAAGCCCAATTGTCTATTATATATATGTAATTGTTACTGGTGTAAAGAAAATGCCAAGTAAATATTGATTTCAAGGCAAACCAGAAAGTGCCTGAAAAATGAGAAACGGACCCGTAATTTAGGGTGCCAGTTGCGCTAGAGCAATTGGGCCCCGTCGGGCAAAAATATGAAATTGAGCCAAATGTTTTCTTTGAAATTTATTATGCTATATATTATCATTTAAGTCGTATTTGAGACTTATATTGATATGTTTATGCTATATGAGACATTTGCATATAATATGTTATAACAAAACTACTTCGATGGTGTAGTTATAAATCCATTGGCTGTGTTCACAGATATCTGTTATGACCTCTACTAGGGAGGGGTAAATTCCCTATGCCATGGTGTGATGTGGTTGGAAATGATGTGATTGGAGAGTTATGTGATGGAAGAGAAGTAACAGCTTAGTATGATATAATATGATATGACATGTTACAGGCTCCTGTTATATTATATGGATTATGGTTCATGATATATATTTCATCATGTTATGAAATCAGTATTCATATTTACAAATCATTAATGGATAGATGTGACTGTTCATAAATAATATTGCATATTCATTTATATATTGACTCACTGAGTATAATCTTATACTCACCCCCTTAGTGGTTATATGTTTTCAGGACCTCGGTGAGGCAGACATCCATTGGCTACATCATCTTCAGCCTTGGATCACAGATGTATGTATTTGAGGTCACTCCTGTTTATAAAAGTTCCTTGGTATATAATGTAGAGAGGGCTTGGATTGGCTAAAAGTATAGTGTCAAATATGATCAAATGATAATCAGATATGATATGAATATGTTAATGATGTTTATATATATAATATGAGAAATTGATATGATGTATATATTATATGAGTTATGAATGCAAATATTGAAGTGCATATTGAGTTGTGATTGACTACTGGAGGTTAAAAGGAGATGTATGCTATTCTGGAAGTGCAATTTATATGTTTTAGGGATAGCTTAAGTAAGAGTTATAAAGGAAACTCTATCAATTTTCTTGTAAGAATGTTCTGATGTTTTTTAAAAAAATTATCACCTAAAATGTATAACAGGTTAAGTAATGATTGTAAAAGTTAAGTTAAAGTAAAAGCATGGGTTCTTCGAGGTATTGGTCGCCTTGGCATTACTCGTACCCTAGGACAGTCATGGTCTAAAATTGGGCCGTGACAGCGAAGAGGCATTTCGAACTGGATATGGCAAAGTGTCATTACGAGCCTACATATTTGAAGTGGAAATGGCGAGCTGGCAATGGCGAAGTGGCATTTGCGAGTTGGAATTGGCGAAGAGGAAATTTACTGAGGTAGTAGCCTATTTAAAAGGGCAGTAACTAATTTTTTTTTCACGATAACATATATTTCTTTTCTTCTCTGTTTCTCCTTCGTTCTTCTTTTCTCTATAGAAGACCGAAACACTGTCTTCCATTTTCTTCAAATTTCTTCATTTTTCATCAAATTTTTGAAGAAATTTCATAGAAATCTTAATTATTATCTGTGCTCTTCTCTTTTTCGTCCTCAATTAGTGGAAAGGAGCTGAGGATTTCAAAAGGTATTGAAGGATAGATTTCGGCCCTTTTCAACCCATTTGAGGTAGGGGTTTACTTGTTGGTTTTAATTGATTAATTAGATGTTATTTAGGTTGAAATAAATGGGTTTAGTGTTAATTTACTTAGATTGATACTAATTTATGGAAATCCCTAAATTGGATGGTTGATTTGAAGTTGTAAAATAGGACTTGATGAATTAGTGTTCGATTCTATTAATTGATGTTAGAATTAGTTAATTTGATGTGAATGAACAACTAATTGATAGTTAATTTGATGTAGAATTGTAGATTGTGGAATTTGAGTTCTCAAAGTAGCCAAAATTTAGGGATTTTGTGGAAGGGGTTGAATTGGCTAGTGCATTGGCTATTGGAAGTATTAGGTGAGTTCTACATACATTATTTGACATGCTTAAATGCTTGAATTGATTATTGGACACTATTTGTGAAAAACCCTAAATGGTCGAACCTTATTGCCTTTGAGTTGCCTTGAATTTCTTTGGATATTACTTGACTTTTCCTTGCTAATGGCCTATTGGTTTGCATGCCATAGGCCTACTAATTGAATGCCATTGTCACCAGTGACATTGGCATGCCAATCGACTTACCAATTTCGGCCACCGAACCAGTTTTTGCTACTTATCTTTCTTTATTTCTATACTTACTATTATTGATTGTACATTGTATATGACATTGCCAATGAGCAAATTGGATAAGATATTGATTGATACCAAGCTGACTATTATTTGATTGACTGATATTTGAATGCCATTGTTGCTTATGGTATCCCTCGTTATTGACCCTGATATGGTTTTGGCAGAACTACCGATTCGACAGGGTAGTGGGAAAATACTGTCAACCTTATGCATATTGTAGTATTGTACCCTAGCTAGGAGGGGTTATGTGTCACGAACCAACTTGGGAGCCGCGACGGTCCTAGGGTACGGGTGTTGCCTAAGCTACTAGTACCACGAAGAACCCAAATAACTATACTATATGGCATGCAATTCAATAACAAGCTCAATATAGCTTGACAATTCTATAAAAATTTGGGCAGCATCTCCTTTGTATATGGATTATGCCCAGCTGAAAAACATGCAAATAAATACTTCCACTATATACTTCAACATCTATTCTCAAATCAGCGATCCCTCTGGATCTCCAATATCAACTCAATATAAACATATATGTATATCAAGTAATTTCCATACATAGCATATCATATATATATCCATAGTAAAATTACTATGCAAGACTATAAAGATACAAACACACACATATATATACATGACACTCCTTAATTTATAGTACCATAGAACCTCTATACTGTACAAATATTTATATATACTTTGGAGCTTGATTATTACATGTTCAACTAGTACAATTCCAAGGTAGGAGTAGAAGATGCCAATGGAATGCGTGCCTCATAGTAGACCTGAAAAATTATAAACCACTAAGGGGGTGAGTATAAAAATACTTAGTGAATCCAAATGTATAAAAATGCAGTAAATGATCATGAAACCATGGTTGCCTATATATGGCTTGTAGAATCAATATAAGATATTAAATAGATAGTAAAACAAGTATCTGTACAAGTATCCATAAAAAAATCCATATAAGTATCCAGATACATATCCATATAAGTATCCAAATACATATATCCATATAAGATTTCAATGTACAAATTAACACACATATGATATAAAAGGATTGGGTTATTTATGTAATTCAGTATTCAAGCACTATCATAAAGTGTACTAGGGAATATAACATCCCTCCCTAGTAGAGGTCCATAAACACATTTAACACGTAAGGGATATTTTTCCTATGACTAGAGAATATAACATCCCTCTCTAGCAAGGGTCCATAAACACCAGTGTGCACACAGTCGATGGAATTTACCCATTATACCATCGAGATAGCCCTGTTATAATACCATATGAGTGTGTCTTCAAATAACAGTAAATATAGCATATTTATGTCTCATATAGCTGTAGAACAATCACATATACATATATGAAGAATAATAGAACAGAATTGGAAGATGTCAAAAAAATGCCCGGCGGGGCCCAGTTGCGCTGCTGCAATTGGCACTTGCCGTTACGGGTCCGTTTTGGGATTTTTGAGTATTTTCTGGTTAACTATGTTACCAAAGGATTTAGGTGGTCCATGAGGTACCATTTTAAAGCTTAGGTCAAGACTAGATGATTGGGCCAAATGGTGGCCCAATTGGCTTTCCGGATTTCATTTTATTGACAGATAAAGTTTAGGTCATTTTAGGTCGTTTCGGTGGGCTTATTTACGACCCAATTTGCACTGTTTGTGTTTTTGGGTATCAAACTTTATTTTATTGGTCCAAATGAAATATTATGGCATATATGATGTAAATCATGCATGATTATATATAAGGACTCACCTCTATCACAAGTTGTAACACCTCAGCCGAAACCTAACCTGAACCTTAAAAGGGGAACTTAGGGGGAAATTTTCCCTTTCTTTTGAATTTGTTAATATTATGTATTTATTCATGAAATTAATAGTTATGCATATTATATGAGTTGATTTTATGCGCACAAGTGGTTTAAAGGATGTTAGGACAAAATCAGGTATTTTTGAGTTTTTGGTGAACTGGGGCAAAATGGTCATTTCACACCCTCTTTAAATTTTTATGGAATTAACACTATATTTGAATGTATAAAAGAATTTAAGGACATGAAAATGATATTATTAAGTTTATTTGAATAATTGTTGGAGAATTAAACTTGGTTGAAAATAATTCCCGGCAAGCTGCTCGATTGAGGTGCTTCATTTGAACTAAGGCTATTTTGTTATTTTCCTTTACAATATGGAGTTATAGAGTGTATGCAACCTTATGGTATCATTTTAGGCTTGATTAAATGTATCCATTGGATGGAAAAATGAAGAAATGGATGGTTGGATGGCTAGGTTTCACCATTTTTACCATAAACCTGAAGCATAGGATTATTCCTTTGATATTTAACTTGATTTTTCCCACCCCTTCATTGTTCATCATCTTCCTTAAGCTAAAATTTGCAAAAACTTTCTCTTTCCTCCATTGAATGGTACGGTCAACCTTAACCTACACCATTTCTTATTGTTTTCTTTCAATCTTTGATGGAAACATGTTAATTCCATCATCCTAAACACAAATATAACTATTAAATCGAAGGAAAAACTAGAAAAAGTGACAAATTAATCCATTGAAGTTTTTGAAGAACTTTTGGTAAGTTGTTGGTTTTGGAATTCTTTTGATTCAATTATGTTTGTAAGATGTTCCTTGATGTTTATTAGTGATCAAAACATATTTGTATGGTAAGAATTTAAAAGGTTGGATTGAAACCCTAATAGGAAGAACTTTGAATCAAAGTATGGTTTTGATGAATTATTTTGTTCAAATGTTGTTTATTTGATGTATATAGCATGAATTGATGGTTAAATGATTGAAACAAATTAACTTGGATGTAAACCTAGCTAGGCCGAATGTGAGGGGCTTAGGGTTAGGTTGATGTTTGATGATTTTATAGGTTTAAATGATGGAATGAAGTGTATTTGATATGTATATAATGAATTGATGGATAAATGATGGAAAAGAATCCATTTGAATGGATTTGTGTTTTGGCCGAATATGATGAACTTAAATGGTGTTTTGTGTTTTGATGTTTAATAGTTTTAAATGCCTAAATGTTGTACATTTGATGCGTATATATGTTATTTGATGGAATGGCATTGAAAAATGGATGAAAGGAATGAATTCTATTTAAGTTGGTCAATATGGACTTTGTTAGTTTAAGGTGTTAGTCTAATGTGATTAGTAAAGTAAAGTTTGAATATGATAAAGTATTGAAAATGATGAAAATTTATAAGTTTAGATGTGTGAAAGATGATTGATTTGAGTACTTGAAAGCTAAGTGTGAATATAGCATATGTTTGATATGAAATGATTAACGAAGTACATATGAGTTCATAACTTGGTAAAATATTGATGAATATGTGAAATGTATGCTATATGTGATCATAGAATGGGTTTATAGCATAAAGGAATGGAAATTGTGTAAAATGTGCAATGTGAGGTTTATAGAGCATAGTATGTATGCTTGATGTGTTTTTGTGTAAATTATGTGTTTTGTGATGATTTTACATCTTACTGGAGTGTTATATGTGATAATAGGTGAACCATCAAATACTCCTGCTCGGAGTGTCGAGCGGTGGGCCGACTAGGGCTCGAGATCACTAGATTGGGAAATAAGTGATTGGATTATGATAGAGGTGAGTCCTTATATATAATTATGCATGATTTGCATCATATATCATATATAAAGTCATTTGGACTGATAAAATAGCTTTTGATATCTTACAGTAGAAACAGTGCAAATTGGCCCTTAAATAAGTCCTCCGAAAAGACCAAAATCGACCTAAACTTTATCTTACTATAAAATAAAATACATAAAGCCAATTGGGCCACCACTTGGCCCAATCATCTAGTCTTGACCTAAGCTTCGAAACAGTACCTCATGGTCCACCTAAATCCTTTGGTAACATAGTTAACCAGAAACCACTCAAAAATCCCAAAACGAACCCGTAACGGCGAGTGCCAGTTGCGGCAACGCAACTGGGCCCCGTCGGGTATTTTTTTGACATCTTCCAATTTTGTTCTATTATTCTTCATATATGTATACGATTGTTCTATAGCTATATGAGATATAAATATACTATATTTACTATTATTTGAAGACACACTCATATGATATTATAATAAGGCTATTTCGATGGTATAGCGGGTAAATTTCATCGACTGTGTGCACACTGTGTTTTATGGACCCTTGCTAGAGAGGGATGTTATATTCTCTCTTCGTAGGGAAAATATCCCTTACGTGGTTAATATGTTTATGGACCCCTACCAGGGAGGGATGTTATATTCCCTAGTGCACTTTATGATAGTGCTGAGTACTGAATTTCAGAAATAACCCAATCTTGTTATATCATATGTGTGTTATCTTGTACATTTGAATCTTATATGGATATATGTATATGGATACTTATATGGATATGTATCTAGATACTTATATGGATTCTTTTATGGATACCTATATTGATACTTATACAGAGACTTGTTTTATTATTTATTTGCTATCTTATATTGATTCTACAGGCCACATATGGGCAACCATTGTTTCATGATCATTTACTGCATTTTTATACATTTGGATTCACTAAGTATTTTTATACTCACTCCCTAAGTGGTTTACAATTTTCAGGTTTGCAGTAAGGCATGCATTCCATTGGCATCTTCTACTCCTGCCTTGGAATTGTACTAATTGATCATGTAAATATCAAGCTCCAAAAGTGTATGTAAATATTGTAGAGTATAGAGGTTCTATGGTACTATAAATTAAGGAGTGGCATGTATATATATGTGTGTGATTGCATCTTTATGGTTTTGCATAACGATAGTACTATGGATATATATATATATATGATATGATATGTATGGAAATTACTGGATATATAGATATGTTTATATTGAGTTGATATTAGAGATCCAGAGAGATCCTTGATTTGAGATAGATGTTGAAGTATATAGTGGAAGTGTTTATTTAAATGTTTTTCAGCTGGGCATGATCCTTATATAAAGGAGATGCTGCCTAAATTTTTATAGAATTGTCAAGCTATATTGAGCTTGTTATTGAATTGCATGCCATATAGTACAGTTATTTGGGTTCTTCGTGGTACTGGTAGCTTAGGCAACACCCGTACCCTAGGACTGTCGCGGCTCCTAAGTTGGGTCGTGACACAAGTAAACCACTTATCCCCCAATCCAGTGCTCCCAAGCCCTAGTCGGCCCGCAGTTCAACACTCTGAGCTGGAGTATTTGACGATTCACCTATTATCACATATAACACTCCGGTAAGATGTAAAAATATCACAAAACATGTTATTCACATAAAAACACATCAAGCATACACTGTATACACTATAAATCTTACTTTGCACATTTTACACAATTTCCATTCCTTTATGCCATAAACCCATTCTATCATCACATATAGCATACATTACACATATTCATCAATACTTTACCAAGTTAAGAACTCATATATACTTGGTTCATCATTTCATATGAAACATATACTATATTCAAATTCACCTTCAAAGTACTTATATCAATCATCTTTCACACATCTAAACTTATACATTTCCACCATTTTCAACACTTAACCATATTCACACTTCATTTTATTAATCACATTATCTTAACACCTTAAACTAACAAAGTTAATATTGACCAACTTGAATAGAATTCATTCCATTCATCCATTTTTCAACATCAATCCAGCAAATGACATATATAAGCATCAAATGTATAACATTTAGGCATTTAAACCTATTTTGACAAAGGTGGTGTCAGAGCTAAAGGTTTATATAACCTATAGTGCTTGCATATTGATAGTAATAGAAGTACCATGGAATTTAGGATATTCATATATCATCAAAATTGACAAGTCTTCATCATTGTTTGAAATTCTGCGTACCTATGATCTAAATATTCTTTTACATGTTGATTTGTATAGTGTGTTAAGATGTCAGAGAGGGGAACTAGACGAGCTAGGCCTATTGAAAGGGATGAATATTATGGATCTAGTGAGGAAGCAGAGGTTACTTCCAATGTATCTACTATGTTGGGAACTCAGTCTGAGCCACCTCGGTCATAGAGATGCACAGAGTCAGATTTGATGGGTGAGGCACCCTGGAGATAGGAGATACAGGAAATGAGATAAGAGATTTTATAGACCATCCGAACTCATTTTGTAGCACAGCCTGCAGTGGTACAGCAGCCACCTCCACCTCCAGTACAGCCAGTTTATAGCCTGTGATACCACCAGTACCTCAGAGAGAGCCAGTGTGTTACAGGGGGCAGAGTACTAAGGGTTATACCAGAGGGTGGTGTATCTGTTGGAGAGTTCATAAGATTGAGACTGCCTACATTTTCAGGGGAGTATGGTACTGACCCTAGTGACTTCATTGACAGAGTTGACAGGATGGTTCGTACACTGCCTTATTCTAATGCTAGAACTATAGAGCTGGTAGGATTATTGTTGGAGGTAGATGTTGCTACCTGGTTTGTGGAGCACATTGATGAAAATATCCACAGTGATGATCCAATGTCTTGGGCAAAATTTAAACAAAGAATGATGGATGAATTTCTTACAGAAGGCTTAAGGGAGAGTAACATTGTAAAGTCTGAACAGCTAAGATAGGGGAACATGTCTGTCCTGGAATATGTCAGAGAGTTCAGACGGCTGAGCAAGTATGCCAAAAAGATTGCTCCTACTGAAGATGATCTGATTAGGTGATTCAGGAAAGGTTTGCATGTAAATCTGCACAACATTCTATTAGCTATGGAGTTTACTTCCCTGAGTCGGGCCATTGATAAAGCAGCCCAAATGGAGGAAAAATACAAAGAGGAAAGGTCTGATAGGGAGCCGAAGAAGAGAGGAAAAGAGTTCCGTAGACCTAGGGAGGGGACATCCTAGTCTTTTACATCTAGACCACCACTGAGGCCAGTACAGTCATTGTCACCTCTCAGTCAGAGGCAGGATTTGGGCAGAGGTATGAGTATGAGACCTCATATTTCTAGTTATTTCAGAGGCCCTGTTAGACCAGTTCTGATGCCATCAACAGTGCCTACATATGCTCAGTGCCGGAGGAGACATTTTGGGGCATGCCGTCTTAGATCTGGGGCATGCCTTAACTGTGGACAGTTTGGGCATTTTTACAGAGATTGCCCTATGCCTAGAGCTACACAGCCTTCAGAGGTAGGATCTTCCCAGCCATCAGTGCAGATGGGTAGAGGGAGTACAGGTAGAGGCAAACCAGTGGGACAGAGTCCAATAGTAGGACAGTCAGCAGCTGGTAGGGGCCAGGGACGAGTATTTGTAGTGACCCAGCAGCAGGCCCAGAAATACCATGGCACAGTTGTAAGTATGATTTCTATACATGATATAGTGGCTTATGTGTTATTTGATTCGGGCGCAACCAATTCTTTTATGTCACCTATGTTTGCTTTGAAATTGGGGTTGGGTAGAAAACCTTTACATGTGCCCTTAGAAATAGTCACACCAATGGGGGATAAGATTATTGTGAGCCGTAAATATGATATTAGTGATGTGAGAATTTGTGATAGATCTTTGCCTGCTGAATTGATTGAGTTACCTGTATTGGAGTTTGATGTCATCCTGGGTATGGATTGGTTGGCTGATCATAAAGCTACCATTGATTGTGCATTAAAAAGGATAAAATTTCGACCCGATGGGCAGGAAAAGTTCATTTTTCAGGGGAGGCTAATAGTCACATATCTGGGTTAGTGTCTGCAGTACAGGCAGAGAGATTGATGAGAAAAGGATGTATTGCATATTTGGCAACAGTGGTTGACACAATAGGGATATCCAAAGAATTAGAGCAGATTCCAGTGGTAAAGGAATTTATAGATGTATTCCCAGATGATCTTCCAGGACTGCCACCAGAGAGGGAAATTGAATTTGAGATTGAGGTATACCCTGGTACTGATCCTATCTCCATTCCACCATATCGGATGGCACCACCAGAGCTGAAAGAGTTGAAAAAGCAATTGCAGGAACTGTGTGATAAAAGTTTCATCCGGCCCAGTAGTTCACCCTGGGGAGCACCAGTGCTGTTTGTAAAGAAAAAGGATGGATCACTTAGGATGTGTATTGATTATAGGCAATTGAATAAGGTGACAGTGAAAAATAAATATCCTTTGCCTAGGATTGATGACCCGTTTTGTAACACCTCAGCCTAGACCCTTATAGGGACCCTTAGGGGAAAATTTTTTCTTTCTTTATAATATGTTAATATGATATGTTATGCATGAAATTTATATTTATGCATGTTATATGACCTAATTTTAGGCATAGAATTG
>CANXYC012953740.1:0-91370 GCA_948193065.1 Aleurites moluccanus | reverse complement strand
TAATAAACCATCATTAGTTATAAAACTTGTTCTACTACAGTTGAATTAATCCAAGAAAAATTACAATTCACTATTCTCGCAGATGATAAAATACAATACGTCAATACCCATAAAGAGTTGAGAAGAGAAAGGCCCAGTTATAAAAAATCACTATATCATCAATCACAATCAAGAGTAACACAAACATGCTTCGTCTACTATGAAACCCAGATCGAAAAAATGGTCATGGTAGCATAAAAATAGGAAATTTCTAGAATCAAAAATTGAAAAAACCTTGATTGTACGAGTTTGTTCTTAACTGGGAGGGGCTTTAGCAAAGGTCTTTTCCTCCACAAAGACAACTTTTTTCAGTAATAGTTTCTGAATAGAATCCAAATTGGCAGCCATCTTTATTATATTGGCTATGGCTCCTTTCCATCTTTCTTCACTGCTTTTTTTGGATTTTTCTTCCTCCTCCATTTTTGTGTTGTATTCCAAAATTTGTCAAGATAAATTTTGGCAGGGTGCTATCTGTCTCTCAAAACTATATTGTTTTAGAAGACTCCACAAAATCCCTAAAGCTCTCCCAGTTTCAGCTTTTGGGTGATAATTCTCACCAGACACGACTCAATTCACTTGCCTTCTCTGTTCGGTGGGGTGAGATCAATGGAAAGCAAAGGGCGGCTCTTGCAGTGGCTGTTGTTATAGCGTCTCGATCGGTGCCGACTCCACATGCTGCCACAATTAAGTCGAGGAGAGCGATCTTAGTCATCTTCTTTGGGCTTGTTGGTTTATTTGTCTCCATTTGCATTATGAATCAAGAAACTCTATTTTGTAGATGAGGTGATGAACACTGAAAAGTATAGGGAGAGGAGAAATGGTGGCGACGACAACGGAAAATAAAGGAAGAGAGGAAGAGGATTTGAGAAATGCGCCTTTTTTTCATTTTTCTTTTTTCTTTTTTTAATTTATGCTTTCTTTCTTTTTTTAATTTGATTGCTCTGAAAACATTGTCATTTTCTTTGTTTTTAATTTCTTTTTTTTTTTTTTTTCATTTTTCATGTCACTAAATTGGTTCCAGTTAGCGTTTTTATATCATTTCGCATGTTTTTAACGCACATTGTGCATTCTATTAAAAAAAATTTGATATATCAAAAAATAAAAATTAAAAAATTTAATCGATAAAAAATAAATTATAAAAAATTAATAGCAAAAAAATAAAAAATTTAAAAACTTGAAGATGCTTTTTGCCATTATAAATTATATAAATAAATTACTCAATGAAAGCAACTAAATAAAAATTCATTGATTATAAATAATAATAAATTTTAAATTTTAATTATACATGATGATTTAGTGAATTTTTTCTATAATCATGTCTTTACTATAATCTCAATTTTTTTTTTTAAAACAGTTATAAATTTAGAGTTTGTAACTAATGAAGTACTTTTTGCATATTCTGTGACAATTGTTACTCTTTTCGAATGGAAATCATATCAATAATGAGTATGACAATTGTTACTCATTCCGAGCAAAAATCATTTCAATAATGAGTTAATAATGCCATTTGGCTAATAATTAGTGGTGTAATATATAAATAAAAAACAATCAATTAATTAATAGAGAAGCTAAATATTGAATAAAGTAATTAAATTATATAAAAAAAAATTGGGATGATGGAAACAATGCCTACACGGTAAAAAAGTGTTCACTTGGGTAAAAAAAAAAAAAAAGTAAAGGAAAATGGCAGATGTTTACAAGGTAAAAAGTTTTCACTTGGGGTAAAAGTAAATGAAGGTGAGAATTCCAAAAGAGAGTAAGACAGTGGAGATGGATAATAGAGAGAATGAGACAGGATGGAAAATTATGGAGTAGAATCAATGCATATAAAAATAATATATTTTTATAAGTATAATTAACTAAATTTCACTTAAAATTATGAAAAATTAATATATATAATTAAAAAAATATTATTTTTATATACACCGAACATATCTAATAATATGATATAAATACACATCAAAATATAATTTAATAATATATTTATATTCTTCTAAATAAAAAATTTAAAATTGGTTATCTTCTCTCAATATTATATATTATATATGATATAAATATTAACAAGGAGCAAATCAAACTTTACCAAATGCTGATTGGAAAAGATTGAAATACAAAAGTCAAAAACTATCGGAATTTCAATGTAATTTTTATTTTAATAAAATCCAGCTTTATCTTTTGATAATTTCTCTTTATGTGTTTAAAAGACAAAATTCCCCATGCACTAGTAATAACTCATTTTTGTGGAAATTGTTTAAAAATCAAAATTTATCTTTATTTACAAATTAAAAGGTATGAGTTGTATTACCAACCCATAAATACAATTTTCTCATAATAATAATAATTAAAATTTCGTAATTTTTTTATCAAATTTATTCAACACTTGTTAAAATTAAATAATATATAAATTTAAAAATAAAATTTTTTATATCGGTGAGATTCAAATCCTAATATTTATTTTTTTAAAAATAATTTTATATTATCATTAAATTAAGATATTAACCATTAATAATTATTTACTCTTTTCATTCTAAATAAATATTTTAATTTTATTTTTGATATATTTTAATTTAATTATTATATTTTATAACTCTAATCCTATTTTATCTTAACATTATAATATTATCCTCCTTAAAAAATATATTAAAAATAAAGATATTAATTAAGAAATATAAAATATGAGAGAATTAAAAAGGAGTAAGTAAATTAAAATAATAAATAAATTAAAAATATTAAATAAAAAAATTAATAATTATGTATTTTGTAATTATTTGTAAAGAATTATTAATTAATTGGCATATATTGTTTTTACTTTGATGATAAATATAAACGTAGTATTGAAAAAAAATGGAGAGAAATGAGAAGGGGCTAAAATGTAAATTTAAAGAATAAAGCGGATACAAGAGCGAAGATAAAGGGCATCCAGTGTATTGAGAGAGAGAGAGACCCGAATAAATATATTTTATTATTTATTTTAAAAAAATATATAAAAATTTGGCAGAAGAGGCATCCATGTTTTTCTTATTTAACAACATTCCTATCTTTTTCTTTTGCGTTTACAGACTAAAACATAAAATCTCTCTCTACTCTTTCATTCTTCTTTTCATTTTTTTTTTTTTGATCTTCTCTCTGCACCAACAACAACAAGAATCTGTCAACCCCTTGTCTCACGTTATTATATTACCATTTCTATCATTTTTTTTTTCTTAAATCCAACCCAACAAATAATTAAATAAATAAAACCCATATAAAGAAATAAAAAAAAAAAAAGAGAGGAAAAGAAAATCACCCTTCTTTTCCCTCAAAACCGCCTTTCTCTTCTTCTAAATACCCAGAAGGTGGTTTTTCGTTCTATACTCTGTACGTTGCCGTTCGGGTCCGGTCCAGTCGTCGTCTTTCAATTCTTTTATTGTATATTATTTCTTTTTTTCTCTTCCGAATTAGGCGGCGTTGTCTAAAGTAAGCCGGGGGTGCGTAGGATTAAGAGGAGAAAAAAAGGTGGTGGTGGTGGTCTTAGTGAGGAATTGATCGGTAGCGTACACGTGTAAGGTTGTGTATGAGTATGGTTGTGGTGACAGAAAAGTGGGGCACATGGGAAGAATTGTTGTTGGGTGGGGCCGTTCTCCGTTACGGTAACCGAGATTGGGATTTGGTCGCCGCCGAGCTTCGAGCCCGAATCGTTTGCCCGTGCGCTTTCACACCGGAGGTTATTTATTTAATTTAATTAATTCCAATTTTAAAGAATTAAAAATTGATTATATGATTTTTATTTGTTAATTTTGTTGATTAATTAATAATTAATCTTTTTTTTAACCCAAAAATAATTGTTTTACCGTTGGTTTTATGGGAGTATGAAATGTCCAAATTACCCTCCCATTATTGAAAATGAAAGCTTTATGAGGAAAATTCTTCATTCTTGTACAAAGTGCAAACAATGTTCTATTAGTAATTATCTTATTTATGGACAAAAACATAGTAACTTGTAAACAAACATGACAGTGACATTGGCATATAATAAATAATAAAATAGTGGCAACCATGTCTTGACTTTGACTTGTGTTTGATCTATATATTTATCTGATGACTTGCAAGCTAAGTTACAAATTCTTTTATTAAAAATTATTATAATAATCAGTGTTGCTCTGACATTCATGTGAGCTTATGAGTGGTGGACTCTCTGTAATAATTCTTTACTCTAACTTCCAATAAGAGTTCGGTATACTATCACCAAAGGCCTACCTTGAGCTCTTTGGAGTTGGAGTTTTTTTGCAATAGTTAGGTGTGCTATCCATTAAAAATTAATTTGACGTCTCAAAAAAATTTTCGTTCTCTTCAGCACTATTTTATGGGAGAAAGTGGTAAGGTCAGGTTGAGGCCTAAAATATAATGACAAGACCAAGTGAGACCTAAGAGAAAGAGGTCTCAGGTTTGATTTCTGCCCATGTTCCACTAATGACTAATCACCAGAAAGGTGTTTTCTTTAATGACGAAGGTGGTTGGCATAAACATATGTTATAATCACTTTACCAAGATATGAGGCCATTTCATAGCATTTTAAATGCTCAAACTTTTTTAAGTTTAAACTAATTGATAATGAAAATAATTATGAATATCATTCTTCAAAATAATAATTATAACTGCTTCTGCTAATTGTTATGAAGATATTTCAATTTGGAGATGTTAAATTTATTGGAAAATCATGGATAAGATGTAACTAATAAATTTATTGGAAAATCATGGATAAGATGTAACTAATAATTGTTTATGTCATGTGCTTTCATGATTGATTAATTTTTTTGTTACATCAAAAAATCTTTCATAATTGATTTTTTTTTTTTTTTGAATTGGAGAGTGAGTTTAACATTAGTGAGAATTGAATTATACTGCCCACTCTTAAACTAGTCTCACCTTCATGCTAAGTTATGGCACCAATTTCTTCATATTTGATTTTTAATATATCTTTTCCTATTCTCATTCAAATTTATCACTAACTTAATCTCTCTGTTTTTTACTGGCATGTAAAATTTAATGGTGATTTGACTATTCTCTTTCGTAATGCTATATATCTCTTTGCATATTGGCATACTCAATATACTCAAACCGTATTTCAATTGCAGATATGTAAAGCCAAGTATGAGGATTTGCAACAGCGTTATTCTGGATGCAAGTAAGTAGGCTTTTTTTTGCAATTTATTTGAATGTTGAACTTGTTGCTTTACCAGGGTTCTGAAATATAATTTCATGTTTAAATTCCTAAATCAAATGGCTCATTAATTACTTCATGTTATATATTCCTTAGAGCTTTGTTTGAAGAGCTACGAAAGCAGCGAATGGCAGAGTTAAGGCGAGCTTTAGAAATTTCTGAAGATTCAATTGGGTCAGTAAGCTGTCTTTGTGCAGTCTAGACCATTTTTTTTTTTTAACCTTTGAAATCAAAATGCTATGTTAAGATCAAAATTCATTCAGCATTATTCATGATATCAAGCTAATTTAAGCAGTACTTGGGAAGTTATGATTAAGTTGTACTTGGGAAGTTATGATCAGATTTTCACTTCCTTTTCCCATTCTGAAAATTGTTGGGTTCCTAAGGGAACCTTGCAACAAGCATCTTGCATTGTTCTTATAGTTTACTAATTCGGCCTATTTCAGGTCACTGGAATCAAAGCTTGAAATTCTCAAGGCTGAGAGAAGAAATGACAGCAATATTGGTTATGACTCCAGTCAGACTGAATCACTTGTACCATTTCAGAAATCTGATGGAGTTGAATCTTCTAGTAAAGAGGCATCAAAAGATGGACTATCAGCTGGGAGTTTCACTCAGGAAACCAGGACAAATTGGTCACCTGAATGTCAGGTTCCAGCGTCTGTGTCAGTTGACGAAATTGAGACTAAGCCTGAAGTATCAGTTTCTCCTAAACAAGAGAAAGTTTCGAGCATAGGGAATCTGGCAGAGACCTTTTGTATGGGGAAGGGAGCGAGTATCAGGAGGAGGAGAGGGAAGAGAAAGAGGAAAGACTGTAGTAAGGATGTGAAGGAAGGGAGTGTTGGAGAAAGCGAATTTTGGGTATCAACTGATGTTTTATCAGCTGCACGATGTAAAGGGAATTCAACCAGCAGTTCTGGTCAAACTGGCAGATGTTTTGGTACTGAAGATAAAACTAGAGGTTCAAACAAGGATAGAGTCCCTGATCTCATGGGAATTTTCGATTCTATTGCAGAGAATAAATGTGCCACAGTCTTTCGTCGACGGCTTGATAGCCAGGTATTGATGCTACTCTGTGTTGCGAATTTAGCTTGTTATTTTTATTATAGATGATTGCTTATGTACGCAAACAGTTTTTGGCCTGATAATTTGAGCAAGTCTATATAATTGATGATGGATTTTTGTTTAACATGATTCTTTTAAGCCTACTTGATGGCAGCTGGAAATTTTTTTTATGAGATGCGAATAAAAATAGTTTATTTTTTTTGTGCTTTAAGGCTTTGCTAATGTATTGAATCAACTACATTTTGCTGGTTTTTAATTTTCTTTTACAGAAGAGAGGAAGATACAAAAAAATGATATTGCGGCATATGGATTTTGATACATTAAGATCAAGAATTGCCAGTCACTCTATCACATCAATTAAAGAAGTGTTCAGAGATCTCCTGCTGCTTGCTAACAATGCCCTTGTCTTTTATTCCAAAACTACTCGTGAATACAAGTCTGCACTACTCCTCAGAGACATTGTCACAAAAAGTTTGCAGCAGCATTTGAAAGACTATATCACCAAGACTACTATTACCGTTCTCTCAACCACACCACCAATGCTTCAGCCTCCTGTGAAACCCCGCAGCGCTCGGCGTGTTAATCCAAAATCGTTAGTAAAAGTTTCCAAAGCTGGGAATGATGTTGCAAAAACTCCAAACACTACTAAAAAACCAAATAATGTTAATTCTCCTCCTTCAGCAGAGTCCTTAGCTGTGACAAAGAAAGGATCTGGCCGGCCAAGAAAAGCCGGCCTTGGAAGTACCAACAGACGACCTGAAAATTCACCAAAAGGAAGGAAGAGAACTCGGGCTAGGTGACCATGTCGTACATTGTTTCATATGTTAAAATTTTGAAACTTTTTAGTCCTAGGTTCTCAATTTAGTACACGTGTATTCTAGGATGTTTCTATGTACAAAATTCTCCCTTTCTGGTGAAACTAACTGCTGTATCATATCATTGTAACCCTCACAACAATTAGAGACAAACAGCACTTCCCCAGTTACTCCTTTTACTATTCCCATGCTTATCCAAATGTTCAACCTTTTTGGAAGGGAAAAAAAAGGTCAATTTTTTATTTGTTATATCAACTTCGTAGGCTTGTTTTAATGGATAGGGGAATGGATTTTTAGGAATTTTTGACTAAATATATCTAACAGTGAGGATTTAATAAGATTAGCAAGGGGTGGAGATTGCAGAATAAGAAAAAGAGTAATCCTGCACCTGCATTTGTGTCCCATCACCATGAGTATGGGAATAATATAGAACCATTAAAATGACAGGTACACCATTTTGAACATGGGCTACTCGATGTACAATTCCCCATATCTTTTCCTAATGGGCCATTTAAGCAATACCCATTATACAGAAAATTAAGCCAATGAGTTAAATTGGTTTTTTCTCTTAACGAAATATTTAAATTGACAAATGTCTGAATCATTGACCCTCTGCTTTGAAAGTATAACACTTAGAGCTGCTTTGGCTCATAAAGTAGAACACTTGTTTCGTTGGAAATAACTATTTTCCACTTTAACTCAAACTTAATTGTGAAATAGCTATTTTATGAAATAACAAATTTATGATGATAATTTTTTATTAAAATTATAAATATATAATTTATCAGATATACTAAAAAAGTTTCAAAATTATAGAATAAATTTATTATTATCTATGTAAATGTACCAAATAGGGAATATATTAATAGACAAAAATACTTTTAATTATTTATGTAAATGTACCAAATAGGGAATATATTAATAGACAAAAATATTTTTAATTATTATTATTTATAATTTATTTTAATTAAATATATTATATTACTATTATTTATTATTGTTTAACGAAACCTTATTATAATAGGAGAAAATCTTATATTATAATAAAATTCAGATTTTCTATAAATTATTATTATTATTATTACAATTGAAAATATAACAATGACTTATTTTACAAGGATTTTAGTTATTTTTCATGCACTATATATAGATATATATACATGCTAATGAGAATTGGAGACTGGATTCAAATTTTATTGATTAGATTTTATGATTATACAGTGTATAATAACACATGTTACTTTGATAACTTGCAAGATTAGCCATATATGTGATATTGAGAAGGATGCATGTATATGAATATGAGCACATAGCCAATGAAGTTAGTTTTAGACTTCTTTTTTTAATAGTTGTTAAAATTAGTTAATATTGTTGAAAACTTGAAATTGTTAATTTGTTTTATGATTGTGTTTTTTCGTCACTCATGATTTTTAATTTTTTTTTATAAAATTATTTTCCATCATTATTATTTTATTTTATAAAAAAAAAATATTTTATTTATGAAAAAAAAAATACATCTCGATAAAAATAATTGAAAAAATTACAATCAAAATGAATATAAAATTAGTTTTACCCTTAAACTTTATTGATCAAGTTATCAAAGCAATAATATTCAGTCCAACAATTATAATGACACATTAGCGAAAAATACGTTCTATTCGAAATTCACATCAAGTCGTTTGATTAGTCCGATTATTAAAAATCAGATAAAAAATTTTCTCTATATTAAAAAAAAATAAATTTTCATAAAAAATAACAATTTCAACTTTTATAAATGAAAGAGATAAACAAAATAAATATAAATATAAAGAAAGAAAACTAGATTTAACATTAAAAAATTTTATTTTTCCATCATTATTGTTCATAGAGTTCTTCTACAATTCTAATTAAGCTGATGTCAAAAAAAATTATTCATTTTATTTTGATATATTTTTTTTTTCAAAGTAAAAAATCTCATCATATAGTTTGTTAATTTTTCTTAGTTTATCCGAGAACACCCCCAACAGATGAGAATGGCATTGAGTAATTTGAAAAAATAAAAAATTGTTAAGAAAATATATGATATACATTAACTAATTTGAAAATTAATATATTTTTTTTTCAATTATAAATCATATACTTTCTCTTAAGAAAATAAAAACAAAATACTAATAAAAAGAAATATCACATTTTTTCAATAGTATAAAAATAAATATGCCTAAATATGAAAATAATTAATTTATCAAAATATCAATAATATTTCAAATTCATAAAGATTACATAAAATAAAAATTAAATGACTTGTTATTTTAAATATAATTATATAAAATATTTAAAATTTTATTAAAATAAATTATTTATAAACAAAATATAAAATATACGTGCAAGCGCATGTGCTTAAAAAATTAATTTTATAAAAAAATATATAAGATAGAATAGTTATTATTATTATTTTTTTTTATTTTCTGAATTAATTAAAACTCATTCTTAATTATTAAGTTATTAATTAGTAATAACGTTTGTAGTATTAGAAAATAGGTTTTGAATTTAAGTTTATTTCAATAAAAAAAATTATCACTAAATTAAACATGTAATTAAGCACGATTAATTCTCAATTCAACAATCCTTGATTTCAACAAAAAACAAACAAAAAAGAGTTTTTTCAAAATACGACTGCTAAGAATCCTATTTTCATTATTTAAATCATCAAATTAATCGTTAGATTGTCTTTTCCAATTGTACGCAAACAATTATTTATTACCCCATCTGTTCTTTTATTTGTCGTATAAAAATTTATTTATTTGTTGCTTGAAATAATTAGGAATTTATTAATTCAATCTTATAAATAATCCTTTTTTTTGGTAGTATATAAATAATCCTTTTTAATAATACTTGAAATATGTAAATTATTCCTTTCGTCTCAATAAATATTCTACTTGAAAAATATACGATTATTAAAAAATATTTTTATTTATTTTAACGTGTATCAATTAATATTAAACTATTTATTGCAATGTTTTTTTTTCATATTAATTATTATCCCTTGTTATCTATATTAAATATTCAATTACTTCACATATTTTTGTAAATATATATTTGCTCATTTTACAATTGAAACTATTTAAATAATTTTATAATCCTTGTGCAATTATTAAAATATAAATATAAATAAAAAGAAAAAGAGAATTTTATTCTTTTAAAATTTTATTTTGATTACCATTTGAGCACAACATCTTCTTATTTTTAAGGGTGTTTTAATGGGCAATTGTCAATTGTCGATTTGAAATAAAAATATTTTTTTCAGTTAGTAAAATCTCTATTTGGCAATCATAATTCTTACATGCTGCTAGATTTTGCCAATTTGTTGGTATTTATCCAAACACTCAATAATTTTCTAATTATCGACGCGTGTATTTTTAAACGGTAATTGATTTTTGTAATTAGACATTCAAACACCTTCTTAAACTGCAAAGCTATGAAATCTTTTCATGGGATTTACAAAGTATTTGGTTGGGCGATTGATAATTATCAATATAAAATAAAAATATTTTTTTTAATTGGCAAAATTATAATCAACAATTATAACACTTATTTATTACTAATTTTTTATTTAAAAAAGATGACTTGATAATTAATTTTTAATAATTAAATATTTAAATATTTAATAATTTATCAATTATCGATACATATATTTTTCAATGATAAATAAATTTTATAATTAAATATTCAAACACCCCTTAATATGATTTGAGATTAAAAGTGTCATTGATAATATGGATAGATTCAGCTCTTACATCATATTGTTATTTAGTACCAAATATCAGACAATTTTTAAATATGGAGTAGGAAGTTTCGCATTTTCTTAAAAATCAACAGTTGTGCAGATTTTTGGCTAAGTTTGCATTTCCAAATTCCTTGTAAGTTTTTTTCTTGCGTATAACTGTTAGTGAATCAGTTACTTATGGAGGATGACATTAATGAGTCTGGCGCTGATTTTGGCAATACTGGGATGTACTTTTTGTATTTGTTTTTTTATTATTTATAAAAAAAATTAAATGGTTAATAATTTTCGAACGCCCAAAAAATATTCTTTGAAAAAAAAAATTGTGGATAAATATTGGAAAGAGTCAAACCCTTTAGGTGCATAAATTTTATGTTATATCCACCATTCACTAATTAGCATTATCTTGATGATAATGTTTGATTCTGACCTCACCAAATACATTTAAACAAACAATGTCCTATTATTGGTAAACAGTTATACTTGGGGCAGGTCCAACTTCTTGTGTTTTAAGAGATTTTGGCCTTTTCTCCTAATCAAGAATTGACTAGATTATCAGCCAATTAACTTTTTATTTGTGAAATTGGCCAAAATGGCAATTTTTAAATTTTTTTTTTTTGGGGATATGTAAATGTGGTGTGAGCTTATTTGTCTCCACTCTCCATCAATATTGCCATATAAAGTTAATATTCATAGCAGGAGATTTGAAATTTAGAACTACAAATTGGACTATAAATTTGAGGGTTCCAGCTAATTGAAAAAGAGTAAAAAACAATAAAGTGGCTTGGGGAGAGCATTTTCTTGGGTACTTTTAAAAAAAAAATACTCAAAATAATTAATAAGGGATTATAATTGTTTGATAAAAATATTTAATTTTTTAATAATTTTTAATGAATTAAATTTATATTAAAATATAAATAATTAAAATATATTTAACTTTAAATTATTTAAATTTTTAAATTTATTTAAAATTTTTAATCATTAAGAGATATTCAACCATTAATTATCAAATATCACCTTATTTTAGGTTTAAATAGAATTTGTTTAAATATATATTTTATATTTATTTATGGTGACGAAATTGGTTGAAATAATATTATAAGTTATATTTATAATAGAAGGTATATATATTTTTAAAGTAATTTTATTAAATTGATGAAATTTATGTATATAAAGAGATTTGAATTTAAAATTTATGGCTTTTATATTTTTAAAAAGAAGTAAAAATATTTATTTAAATATTTTACAAAACTTAGTCTATAACAATAACAATAACAAGTCGACTTAAAATTTTTGAAAATTAACTTTTATTTTGTAGTTTATTATAAAAATTTTATTATCGTCATAAAATTATGAGATTAGATTTATAACTGGATGATAATTTAAATCAATTTTATTATTTTTTATTATTTTTAAATAATAGGTAAGTTTATTCACTGTTTATTAGATAGTTTTTTTCTTTTTTATATATTATTAAAAAATCAAAATTTTAATTCTTATTTTTTATGTTTGAAAACTTTCTCTTAATTAAATTTTCATTTTAAAAAATAATAATTGAATTTCCATTTAAAAAAATAATCTTAATAATGGAATTATTAGTCTAATTGTTACACTAATATTTCCTAGTCTTATAAAATTAGATTCCAAGAGGAATTTAAACATTTAACTTTTAAAAAAAAATCCAAAATATTGTTGAAATTGCAATATAAGTAGTTGTTAAAAAAAATTTGCATTTATTATTATTATTTTTTTAAAAGTGTCCGAATTTAAAATTCACCTTTTAGAGAAAACATTAAATTATTAATAAAATATGAGTCCATTTAAATAGTTGGTCATTTAAAATGACCGAATATCTAAAAGTTATCACATATTTTTTTATAATTTTATATTTAAAAAATTTAAATTGAAATTCATAATAATTTTAAATAATTACAATCCAAATATACCATAATAAAATTACTACCAAACCATGATATTCCATTAAAGAAATAAATTAATTGATAATTAAAATAAAAAGTAAATTCCGAAAAAAAATGGGACCCAGTTACCAATATTTAAACAGCCATATCAAGTTCCCAACAGCCTTGCATGTAAGGCACGTTCTTTGACTGCAAACCCAAGTCTTCTGCTGCCCTAATCAGGTCTGGTGAATCATGTCGTGCGCTTTTATTTTTTTATTTTTGCTCTCTTCAATACCAAAAAGAAAAAAATAATAATAAATTTTTTTTATAATAATTTATTTAAATTATTAAAACATATCGTCCCATCCGTAATAAATATTTTAATTTTTTTTAATATATTTTAATTTAATTATCTTATTTTTAATTTAAATTATATTTTAATTTAAATTATATTTTATTTTAATATTATTATAATATTTTTATTAAAAAAATATATTGAAAATATAAATAATAATTAAGAGACATTAAATATGAAAAAATTTAAAAAGTAAAAAAAAATTAAAATAATAAACGGATTATAAATATTAAAATAGATTATAAATTTTTTTTTTAATAATTATGTATTTTATAATTAGGATGTTTAGTATGAAACTAGTAGAAGTAAATAATTTAAATAACTGATTTATATTTGATTTTTCTAATATAAAAAATAATAGAATAAATTGAATTTATCATCCAAAACCTAATAACATTGAAACCACTCTACACCTCCCCCAACTAAGTCTTAGTAATCAATTAACAAAAGAAAGAAAAAACATCCTTAGTTTCAACAATTATTGGAAATTGCTTGGTTTAAGACACCTACTTATTCTAAAGGTCAAACAACCACTTTTAATTTTTAAATAATTTATTAGTATATATTATTAGTGTTCTCCATTTTATAATGGTGGCGCACCAACTCTAAGCTCAACTTAATATGAATTAGCCAAGTGTTCATTAATCCGCAATAAAAGGTAATGTTGCATTAGTGTTTGAATCGTCAGAATATATACTGCATAAAATAGTTTAATTAAGAGTAATTATTTTAAATAAAATATTATTATAAAATAATTATATAAAAAATATAAATAAATTATAATTTATATATATTATATATGATTATTATAAATTTTAAACGTATGATTATATATTATTTAATATTAATTTTTCATTAAAATAAAAATAATTTAACAAAAATTTAATAAACTTTATATAGTAAGTATAATATATGAAGATATAAATTTATTTTAAATTATGATCCACATTTTTAAAAATTAAATAAAAAATAATATGAATCATCTATATTTGATGAATGAATATATTTGAAAAATACTAATAAAATTTATTGATTTAATTATATTAATTTTAATTTTCTTAATTTGTATATAAAATCAAATTATGAAAGAGAGAGTTATTTTATAAATAATTACTTGTCTACTTTTTTAATTATAATTAAAAAAGTGTTACCTAACCATTTGAAGCACTTTTAAATTGAACACCATTTAGTTATACTAACTTTAGATTGAGTAATTAAATGATATTGTGTTGAATTGAAAAGTGCACGAAATCAATTGAAAGGTAGAGTATACCAATTACAAATTATAGAGTGAATGCTGGCAGGATACACGTGATCATCAAACTTCAAATCCGCATCAAAATTCACGGATTATTTTATTTTATTTTTTGTCATTAAGCATTTTAATTTTAGTGAAATAGCCATGCGTTTGTCACTTGATAAAGAAGAAGAAAAACAAACTGGATCATATGAATTATATGGTGATGCTTTCGTATAGCAAAAGATGAATGTTGGATTTAAAACACTAATTTCTTATCCTAAATATTTATTTTCTTTTTAGTTCTATCTGAATGCAAGTGATTGATTTTTTTTTAATATAAAACTAAATATTTGTTAACTGATAAAATAAAATAATAAAAAATTATAAAACTTTATAATATTATAATTATTCAAAACTAAGATCAAAATAAAAGATAAATATAAATAATGATAGCAACAATCTCATTTTCAATTTGAAATATTAAGTCGTATTCTTATGATTTTTATATAAATTTGATTTGGATATCAACAAATATAAATTTGATGGAAAAAATAAAAATTTTAATTTTAATTGAATTATCGACTAAATAATAAATCATTAGAAAAATAAAGATCTAACATAAAGGAGATAAATAAATAAATAAACAAATCACCAAAAGGAAAATAAATATAAAAAATTAGATATATTAAAAAAATAAAATTGAATAATAAAATTGAAGATAGAAGAAAAATATAAGAAAATAAGAAAATGATCTACTTTAAGCCTACACTTTTTAGAAAAAATTAAAATTTTCTCTTGGAAAAATTGGTGTCAAACTTGTGAGAAGTGATGTCATTTTTTAAATTTCTCTAAAGATCTGTTTGGAAAGTTTAAAATTAAAATTGAAATTGAATAATTAAAATTAAAGGATTCAATTTCAATTTCAGTATTTATCAGCAACTAGAATTAGAATTAGAATTATGATTTTATCATAATTTTATGAAATTATAATATAATTAGAAAAATAATTTCATAATTTTATTTTTAATTCATAAGAATTACAATTTTATCACTGTCACTATTATTCTTTTTCCCACTTCTACTATCATCGTAGTCTCTAACCCACTACCATCGCCGGTGACAATGGTAGTGACAGTGATCCATGACCACTATCGCCATAGTCGGCAATAATAGCTCTCCGGACCACCACCATTGTCGTTATTGTCGGTAATGATGGTTCATCAAATTGTCATCATCAGTGATTTATTGTCACCCCGACTACTATTACCACTGCTACTATCAACGGTTCATTACTACTTTCACAATCATCATCGATGATGATCTATCACATTGTCATCGCCATCAATTTCAATTTTTCATATAAAATCAATATTATAATTTTAATTTTAACACAATTTTAATTATAAATAATTAAAAATAAAAATCTCAATTTTAAATTCAATTTCTTGTGCAAACTCACATATTCGTTTTTTCCAATACTAAAATATCATAAACACTTATTTCATATACATATATTCTTTTTCATGATAAGAGATTTTTTTATAATAAATTTTTGTGATGAAATAAAAAAAAAATGTTTAATATTATATTTTTTTATCAATTTAATTTTAATTAAAATTTAAAATCAAGATATTTCAAACTTATGAATGACTTTGTTACTATTAAATCAAAAGCTGGTAAGTGAATAAATTAATATTATGAGTTGCCAATAAGTTAGCCTATATTCATGTGAAAACTTTCATCATATATAACAATATAGATGATAGAATTTGAATTTTCCCTCGCGTTTCTTAATCTTGCGATGACAATCAATTTAAATACAATTAACATATGTGTTCACTGTTCAATACTTTTTTTTGAGGGATATTTAATACGTATATATACATATATAAATCTCTTACAAGAAACCTCAAGAAAGAAAGTTAAAGATTTTGATATACTTAATCATGCAATCAGAGAAGTATATTAATAAGGAGATAGTAACGTCCCAACCTAGCAGAAAGGCGGTGGGAGTGGGAATAGTTGTCTCATATCATTAGAAAATAAAGAATTAAGTTGGTTTATATAATCCAGCTAATTTCTATCTAAATAATTTGAATTAATTATTTTTAGTCGGAATTAAGTCATAAAATAATAAATTATTTAAAATTAATTTCATGCTCTTATAATTTTGTATCATAATCATTTTAAATCCGTGAAATAAATGATGAAATGAAACTGCTCGAGACACTAGCAAATCACAATATTCAAAATCAATTATTAAGAAAATAATTATCCGTGAAATTGAACACGGAATAGAGCGGTCTAAGATATTAGTAAATCACAATACTTAAGATCAATTAATGCTTAATTATAATTTGAATTAATCGTTTTTAATCAAAATTAAATTATAAAATTATAAATTATTTAGAGTTAGTTTGGGATCTAATAGTTACAATTATAATTAAAAGATCACTTAATGGTTAATTTTAGGGTAAGATCATTTGGATTACTTTAGCAATTGATTTGATTAATTTAATCAAGAATTTTATATTGTTTGGTGGATAAATAGGGGGAAAAACAAAAAAACATTAATGGCAAAACACTCGCAAAAAAATAGTAACAGTAAAAAGAAAACAAAAGGAATATAATATATAGAGTTGATCATCATTACAATTTACACATGCCAACATTGTAATCTACGATAAATATGTATGGGGGAAGTTAAAGAAAATGAAGTCATTCTATCGGTTTTTAATTTATACCTGATTCTCCTGAAAAAGCCACTGCTTGTGTTTGATTTTGCTGCATTGGCCCTTTGATTTGGGCACTCTCCTTTTGAATTTTGCTTAGTGGGCAACTAAAAATACATTTTATTTAACTATTTTTTCTACTGAGAATTAAAATAACATTTATTTAAAATAAAATATAATTATAAAATTTTTATTTAAAAAAAATATAAATAAATTAATATGAAAATAAGTTAAAAAATAAAAAAAAAATATTAATAATATTATATTTTGATATAATTACTATCATATTAAGTAATAAATTAAAATTTTTATTATTTATTTATTTATTTTATTTTATAAAATTTATTTATTTAATATTATTTAAATTTTTATTTGTAGTTAAAAAAATATATTTAAAAGTATTTTTTATTATAATATATTAAATTTTTAATTTTAATAAAATATAAAAATATTTGATATTTGATTAAGAAATACATTTTGATTCATTCAAATTATTATTATTATATTTTTTTTTACGTTGGATCCACATTTATTAAAATTATTTGAGGCATATTCTCAGTTAAATGGTAATAATAAATCAGGTGTGAAAAATAATACAGATTGCATTGTAAGAACAATAAACAATGAAATTGAAAATAAATAAATATATGTAAATTCTTTTTATTTATATCTAAATTTTAAATATAAATTATATAACTCTTAACAGTGCAACATCTCCCCATAAAACGTGGCGCCTCCTACACATTCGTCTTTCGACTCTGTCTTTCTCTCTCTCTCTCTCTTCCAAAATTTCTCCATCTCTGTCTGTACTATGTGTTAGCTCTTCATTTCTGTGTTAGATTTTGGTAAATATATTAATTCTGGCCTCCCAATAGGACACTCATTCTTTTATTTTGGCGAGCTGGCTGGTCGGTCTCCAGCTAATGCTGTGTTTTGATATATTATAGACCGATTTCGAAGGTTTGTGATGTTCTTTACGAAAATTCAATGTGATTTTCAATCTTTAGATTGTTTCACTGACAAAGATTCATTACTATTTTTGTACTTGTACTGTTTCTCAAATTCCTTTTTTTGTTTTTCAATTAATGAATGCTCGTTTGAACTCGAGTTCGGTCATAGAAGTTCCTTTTTTTAATTATTATATTTGATTCTTTATTTCATTTTTTTTTCCTTTTGTATGATAGTTTCTAGATTTTAGATCTATTATTGAAGTTGAAATTTTCCATCTTTGTGTTTTGTTTCTCTTTATTGATTCTGAAGCTGAAGAAAGTTGATTTCTTTCTTGAAATTTTTGTTTTTGGAAAAAAAATGATTGATTGTTCGTCTCCTTTTCCGGGAAAATGTTGGGTATTTCTGGGGGATTTTTTTTTTTTAAATTTTTTTTAGCTTTGGTAAGGTCTAATCTTTCTTTTTGTTAACTGAAATTATTTGGTGGGTTTGATTTATTTCATTTTATCTGGGTTTGGATTTGAAAGTCTGTTTAAATATGACCCTTAATCACTGTATCTGGGGTTATTCCATCGACAATTCTTGCTTGCATGCACGAAAACTCGCTTAAATAACCAAATATATAGTTAATATTTCTCTCTTATTTGGAGGGTTCAGTTTAAATTTCTTCTTCTCTACTAGTAGTCTCCAAAGCTGAAGCTCATAAATGGAACTAAAGATTTAAGACTGGAATTAGTGAAATTGGTTAAAGTTTCTATTTTGCTACAGTTGCGAGAATATCTGGGAAATTTGCTAATCAACTTGACCTTGAACTTACAGAGTAAAGAACTAGAGAAATAGATGGAATAAAGAGCTAAAGAAAAAAAAACTCTTCTTCTTTTCATAAATTGTGTAAACTGGTCTGTTTTATTTGTATTTGTATTTTTGTTTTAAGGAAATTGCACTGCTTTTATATAAAATAACTTGCAAATTCCATGTGCAGTTTGTTATGAGAACATTGTAAAATCCCTGGGTGTCTATGACGTCACTCAGATCATCAATGAAAAGGAATGCCTTCTTTGATAGGGTATGGTCTATTATCTTTTACTTCTGTACAACTGTAAGACCGGAAGCAGCTAAAATGATGAACTTTCTGCAAATTCTGTCTTGCCTTATATCGTTGACAAATTATCTTGACTGTGTTATTCTGATGTAGGGAAAATGTGGATTAAAAATGAAGCAGCTACCATTTATGGGAGTTTTGTGTATAGTGATGTTGTTCATTGTGTATAGAACCACAATTTATCAATACCAACATACACAGGTACATCAATCCCTTATCCTAGATATTGCGACTTAAAAGGAACAATCAGACACAAAATGTCATGCTAATTGTCCTCTGCTGGTCAATTGGATAAGTTTTAGTAAACTCTTGTTTTTTTTTTTTCCCTTTCAATATTATTAATATCGTACTGTTGTCTAAGCAGTGTTACTGATGGTGTTTCATTGGTTGATTGCAGTAATTTTCAAATTTCTATGTATATTTATGTAAATTAGCTGTATCCATAATAGTCATTCATGTTAAGTATGATTAGGGAATCCTTATCTTGGAGCATCTATGAACTTATAGTAATCAGTAGGTGATAGTCCATTTACAACATCTGTGTTGTTGGGTTTAGTTTTAGGGTTCAGAGAAGCTCCATGCCAGTAGTCTTTCTTTCAATATGTTGCTTCTTGTTTATCAAAGTAGATTTAGGTCTTTGTACTTACGGTATTTTGTTTGCTCTCATCTACTGGTGAAAAGTTTGCTAATGCTTTCTTATTTCCATATTGTTACCAGATGGAAGCGAAATTGCACCCATTTGACACATTAAAGGTAATTTTAGAACTTCCATTTAAATGTAAATTTTTTATTATGTCTTGGTTGGATATTTTCCTGTTTGTCAAACTCGTTAGAATTGAAACTTAGAGGAAGTTATAGGTTCATGCTCGTCAAACAAAAAACAAAAAGAAAAATGAGAGAAAAATGAGTTAAAACCTCACTTCTTGATATATGTTGCATCTTATGGTTAATACATGAATTTTTAAAATTTATTTGGTTGATTTCCCATGCTTGAATTTGTTTGCGACTGTTTTTGTTGCTATCTTAAGGCAATTTTGATATTCTAATTTAGGAATCAGCTTTGGCCTCTGGATTATTGGGTGGTTTGCCTGTTGGTATCATACGAGCTAGTTCAGATTTGGAGTTAAAGCCTCTATGGTCATCAAGTAGTTCTAGGTCAAAGGTTGGTTTGGATCCTTGTACATTTTGGCATCATTTTAAAGCTGTCTTCCTAGATGTGTTTATTTTTTATCATGTAGATATCTTTGCATGATTGATAGAATAGTGGTTTACTCTAATGGTTTAGAAAAAGTTGTTTGTCTATTGGTCTTTGTGTTTTTAAATTGATCATGTTCTACTCATGATTTGCTGTGGGAATTAAATCCAGGTTGATACTTGTAGCCATCATAACTTGCTGGCAATTCCAGTTGGTATCAAGCAAAAGCATAATGTTGATGGTATTGTTCGGAAGGTATCCCATTGTGTCTATGTAATGTTTCATATTTATTGAGGGAAAAAATAAGTTTTCTTTGCCTAATTTCATTGAATTCAGTTTCTTCCAGAGAATTTTACAGTTATTTTATTCCATTATGATGGCAATGTGGATGGATGGTGGGATCTTGAATGGAGCAACAATGCCACACACATAGTTGCTCAAAACCAAACGAAATGGTGAGGTTGACCTGCATAAACTTTATTAATCTTATATATTTTGGGCCATATCATTTAATTAATAATTCCATGTTAATTTAATAGCAAATTATGCCAAGGAAGGAAGCATCCATGAGTTAAATTATTGTATCTCTGGGCTAAATGTACCTGTTAGGTTATTAAAAGCATGAATTCAACAAGGGTATTGTCTGAGCTGTTAATTTTTATTTACTCATGTTTTAGACAGGCTCAGAAAATCGAAGCTTCTGAGTTTAAAGTTAATATATGAGTTAATAGTAATGGAGTTTCAATTGCCTAAAGGGTGGACATAGACTTTTTTTTTTTTTTCCTATGGATGAATGGTTCTTCTAATTTTATTGGATCCATATTCAACCTATGCAATATCTAAGGTTATTTGATGAAAAATAAATCCAAATTTCACCATTGCTCATCACCTAGTATTCAATTTTCAGTCCATTTCTACTAGTTTTTTCAATTTAGTATACTGTCTCCAATGTTAATGCTTTTTTCAATTTTATTGTGATATTTTTTTTCCCTTTTTTAGGTGGTTTGCAAAACGCTTTCTGCATCCGGCTGTTGTATCTATCTATGATTACATATTTTTATGGGACGAAGATTTAGGGGTAGAGAATTTTAATCCAAGAAGGTAAACTAATTTGCTTGTTGGACATTCTTCTCTGTGATATATTCATATTCTTGGCCTTTGAGATGAATCATCGTTATTCTTGACTTCTATTAATGTATTGTTATTTTTCATGTTTATTGTTGGCTTTAACTCGAATAGTTTATTCTAGGTGATGTCATGTTATGTGTCTAGAGTGTTGATGGCAATGTTGCTCATGATCATTTATGTTAAATCACTTGTGCATCCAAAAATTTTGTTTTGCCTAGAATAATTTACATTGCTCTCTGAACAGCTTCCAACTTTGTGTTTTTTTTTCCTCCTCTAATTCTCTCATCAAAAGTGTCATCTACTGATCTAAACTTTTGCAAAACTACAATTCACAATCTTGTCTAATGTTTTATTGCACTTTCTCTAGCCAGACTAATTTTGCTTGGTAAATCATTTTGAAGTTGTCAATACTAGCGCATGTTGCAGTGAGAGAGTTTATTCATTTACTTGATCTCTAGTTGTGCTTTATGAAGTTTATATTCTGTTTAGGAAAGCAACTTGATTGATTAATAGGTATTTTTTACCAGATACTTGGAAATTGTAAGATCAGAAGGATTAGAGATATCTCAGCCAGCTTTAGACCCAAATTCAACTGACATACATCATAGGATTACCATACGGTCCAGAACGAAGAAGGTTCATAGGTAAGTAGGGTTGTTTTTGGAAACTGTTCATTAAAATCTGCACTCTAAAGCTTGCAACACACGTGAAATGTCATTTTGCAGAAGAGTATATGACCACAGAGGCAGCACTAAGTGTTCTGATGTCAGTCTAGGCCCCCCATGCACTGGGTAAGTTTTTATGCTGTCATCCTTTCTGTTTAATTTTTTTTTTTTAAATTTTATGTAGCTATACCCTTATTACAATTTTTGTTGGTCAACGGTGGTCTTAGTTTTACCTCTTTGCTCTCCTCTCTGCTACCATCAAGCTGCTAACCAAACATTATAAACAGAAGTTAACTATTAAATAACTAATTTTTGTTGCACAATTTTGATGAGTAATCTAATATTATATGCTACGCATTGGAAAGCCATTTCATGGTTTGACAAGCTATATCTCGAGTTCAACTCTATTAAGGGCTTCAACACTATCTTCAGTTCTTATTGAATTATAATATGTATTATTCCTGTAGGGGTGCAAGGGGAATGCTAATTTATTTTATTTATATTTCATTGTAGATTTGTGGAAGGTATGGCTCCAGTATTTTCAAGATCTGCTTGGTATTGTGCTTGGCATCTTATACAGGTAAAATTAATTCTATAACTTAAGCCAACTTTCAACTATTCCTCAATGCAAATAAAAATTTGTGTATTATCTTATGAATATGAGCTTGTTCTCATCTTTTTTACTCGATATTTGAGGTAATATTGTTGTCGGATCAGGTTCTTGTCATATATCTAAATTTAGTTAAGGATTATTTGTAATTAGAGTACTTCAATAATGAAGGTTATGTTGTTGGTTACCTACTTGTGTTTGCATAATTGGAAGGCAAATGTTATAACCATTATGTCAAAATGTTAACCTTATTGTTATGTTTTGACCATACTATATTAGGGGAACCTTTTTTCTTTTTTTCTTTTTCTGTATCTTGTTTTTATAAGTTGATAAGCTCATCTGACCTACATCTCTTTTTGTTCAGAATGATTTAGTCCATGGATGGGGAATGGATATGAAACTTGGATACTGTGCACAGGTAAGACATGCTGCATAATTTAGTTTCTCTAACTGTTTGATTTCCTCAATTGTACGTGTAAAATAGTGTAATTGTATCTCCGTCAGTGGTTGTTACTCCAAAAGAAATTTTGAATTATATATATTAATATAGAACGCCATAATTGTGATAATCTGGAAAAATACAGGGAGATCGTACAAAGAAGGTGGGAGTCATTGATAGTGAGTACATTGTTCACAAGGGCATACAAACTTTGGGTGGGGGTGGACCTCCTGGAAAAAAGGTCATCTAGTTCGCATTTCTTTTTCTTTTCTTCTTCTTTTTTTTTTTAAAAAAAAATTATTTTTATGAGAAGAAAACTGTAGTAATTCATCTACTTGAAAATTTGTGGTTTTTGGCTTGATTTCTTTCCTTTTTTTGTAGAGTTCAAACCGTGAAGAGTTGACCAATGTAAGTTCACTATGAGTAATAGCTATGTACGCACAGATATTTTAATTTTTGATACCTATAATTATTCTAAATGTTTAATCCATTTTTTTTTACCGTATGCTTTCTTTCATTGGATTCAGAGAACAGGCGCTTCAGTCATGGATCCTCGAATGGAGGTGAGACTATTGATCCTCTTGTCTACCATCATCTCTATTATGGGCATTTTGCCATTTTATATTTTTCTACATTTTACCTTGGTCTGATTACATAACATCTACACATTTCTTTACATGATGCGATAATACTAGTTTTAATTGTTAAATGTTCCACAACCCTATATTCGATTATTGCAAAATGATTAGAAACTAGGCTCCAGTGTAATTGGCACCTTGTCTCCTGATATTGTTTTGTCAATATTGGCTTTGATATCACTTCAATTATAGATTTTAGTGTTGCCAAAAATAGACTCTGGTTGGCAAAGACTTGAATGTATCATGCACTCAGTAATTTGAAACATATTTTAAATTTAGAATATAAGTACATTGAGAGATTTTATATTGGGAAAGGACTCGTGCACTGTTTGTATGGAACTATGGTATTGTTTTTGTTTCCTCTTATTTGATGAATTTAGTTGGTTTTTAAATTGGAATGAGCAGATTAGGAGACAGTCAACATGGGAGCTGCAAATCTTTAAGGAGCGGTGGAATGGAGCTGTAAAGGAGGACAAGCTCTGGGTGGATCCCTTCAAAGGGAATCCAAGACATAGAAAACGTAGACGAAACCACCACTAAATTTTTTACTCTTTTATCTTAACCAAGCAGTTTGAATTTTACTGGTTCGGTTAGTTCAGCTTCATTTACACCCTATACACAACAAATCGATACTTGTAATCTATGTATCTGTAGCCTTCATTTGATGCTCATAATTAATTCATTATTTGGACATCAATAGTTTTGTTCACATGATTCAGATTTTGTTTTTGTGGCCTTGGAACATATTTTTGAAGAGTCAATAGACTCTAGTATCTCACTGTTCTGGAGAAATTACTCTTAATATATTTGTTTTAAGCATGGAATTGGTAGGCATTTCTTTTAATGATGATGTTGTAGGATGAACTTAAACTTGATTTTTTCCAAGTTAGATGGTATTACCATTAGCATTAGGCTAAGCTTCCGAGTGCAGTTGTCATGGTTGTATTTTAAAATTTGGTTGATGGGGTTAATTTTTAGCTTGTAACTTGTTACTTCTTCGTAACAAAAGACTACTTTTTATATATGATATAAAATCCATGGACGATTGAGATTCAGGTTGACTTGTCTAATCCAAAATGAAAAGTCATCCAAAATGAAATAATTTTCTTATGCAGTAAAAATACCCTTTTCCTCGAGATTTCATATTTTACTTGTCATTTTCCAAGACGTGTACATTGACTATATCTGCAACCAAGTCTACTCTCAATTTCCTTCTCTCTTTCATTCCACAAATTTGCTTCCTCTATTCTATAAAAGCCTTTACCTGTATTTGAATTTGATTCAAAATTACTTCTTCCTCTGGTGTCTAGACAAGCTCTCTCTCTCTCTCTCTCTCTCTCTCTCTCTCTCTCTGCGTATCTATATTTTAAAGTTTCCATATCCAGTAGGTGTTTTCCGAGGTTGAAACCAACTTTCTCATGGCTTGCCATTACTATAGTCTTCTTCCCTTGTCCAGTAACCAATATGACATTTCAAATGAAACCAAGAAGTTGAAGAATGTTGCCTATGCATCATATTTAGGACTCATTCTGTGTCTTTCTTGGAATCTAATGTCTATTACCATGTTATGGATTCAGGGTGGGGAAGAAACACAAAATTTATGCTTGGCCATTGCTTACTTGCTACTTGGTGCTGTAGCAGCATATGGATTATGGTATCGTCCACTGAGTGTTTCTCTTGGAGAAGAAAATCAAAATGCTTCGAGGGTTAATTATTGGTTTTACGTTTTCTATGTCATCCATATAGCCATCTGCTTATATGCTTCATTTAATCCTTTTGTGGTTTATTCTATCACTGGATTGACTACTGCAATAGATGTTTATTTTGGTCATAGTTTAATTGGTATATTGTATTTCATTGGTTTTGTGTTTTTCTTTCTTGAATTTTGTTTCAGCCTCTGGGTTCTGCAACGTGTATATGTGTATTACCATCATGGTGGTTTTAGCCAAAGAGATGATACAATATCTGTAGCTCCATGATGATTTCATTGAATCCATGCTTTATAATATATTTTATGATTCTGTGTTCTAATGGAATTTTTCGGTTTGATTTATCAACTTAGCAAAGTGTTCTTGTATTTAACCGAAAACCAAGTCATTTCCATTGAATAATTTTCAATTTTCAGCAAAACATTAATTAGGCCTCAAACTGTCCAACCCAATAAGCAAAGTTTCTTGCAATTTGGCTGTCATAATGTTGGAATCATGCGAGAAGTGAATTTTCTGACGGTATAAGAATAGCTATTCAATAATACATTTTTCTATTTATTAGTTTCATTGCTATACTCGTACATATTTTTCTACAAGATGTTGATAGAAAATGTTACAATTATATAAATTATTATACAAGATGAGAGTAATCTCCTAAATTCATATAAAAATAAATTTACATATAATTAAAATAAAAATATTTTATGTGGATTCATTTTAATATAAATTAAAAGGGTATGTTTCTATTATATTTAATAATTTCTTATTTTTTATAAACATGATTTATAACTTGATAAAAGATAGATGATTTACTAATTAGTTTTTAGAATTATTTTTATAATTATAAAATTTTTAAATTTTAAATTTCAATTAGAGTTAATTTTTTTTTTTTAAAAAAAGAATGACTTGGGATTTTAATGAAGAATTTTAGCATTTGATTCCCTATGAAATTATTAATTATTAGGTATACATTTACATCTGTACATGTATTAATATAATTGGGTGCCAAAAAGGAGAAGTTAAGATGGTTTTGTTAAACAGTAGATAGATGGGTTTAGTTTACTTGCCCCAACTATTATATTTATCGTTTTGGCTGAGAAACATTATCATCAAAACGTAGAAAGTAATAATTAAATGGGAAAAGTTCAATACATTCCTGAATTTTTATTATTTTCTTCTATTAAATCTTTAAAAAAAAATTATTGAATCTATTAAATTTTTAAATTCTATAAATTTAAAAGCAAACATAATTTATATTTTAATCCATCTTTTAAATATTTTCTACAATTTTTTAATAAAAATTATTTTTTAATCTTTTTTTTTCTTTTAATCTTTTAAACATCTAAATCATATATAATTATTTTTTGAAAACACTCCATCTAATTTTATAAATAAATAAATATCAATATTAAAATTGATTTAATTAATAAAATAAATATACTATATATTTTATTGATTAAATTTTATTTTTTATTCTATACAATAATTTCTAAATAATTATTTTTCTTTTATAAATCATCATGTAACTGAAAAAAATAAACATATTTAATAAATATAAATTATTAACATATTAACTAACAAATATAATATTACAATGTAATCTAAGAATTGAAAATATAATTTAAAAATTAATAAAAATATATAATTTTTCAAAATTCTTTTATTCACCATTCTAAAAAAATCAATTAGAAATAAATTTTATTAAAATTATATACTAAAAATCTTTAAATATTATAAAACTCATTAAATTAAATTAGTAAATTAAAAAAAATCTAACAAATTCAATAAAAAATGATAATTGGTGAATTGTATTTGTCACTTTTCATGTATTTTATATTTTACATGTATAATTTTTAAAATATTAAATTTGATATATTATTCTTTTTAGCAAGTTTATTATTTCTCTATAATTTTATTCATATTATTTTTTACTGAATTTGATATTTTTTTTTTAATTTATTAATTTAATTTAATGAATTTTATAATATTTATATGTTTTGAGTACATAGTTTTAATACAATATTTCTAATTAATTTTTTTAATATCAAAATTTGGATGAATAAAAAAAATTGATAAGGATATAAAAAATTATATATTTTTATCAATTTTCATATCATAATCTTATATTTGTTAGTTGATGTGTTATTAACTTATATTTATTAATTATATATTTTTTTCAGTCACAAAATGATATAAAAGAAAATTAATTATTAAAATTTTTTTGTATAAAATAAAAAATAAAATATATATAAAATATATAACATTTATTTTATTAATTAAATTATTTTTAATATTTATTTATTTATGAATGTAGATGGAATATTTTTAAAAAATAATTACATATAATTTAGTTGTTTAAATAATTAAAAATAAAAAAGGGACTAGGAAGTAATTAAAAAATAAAAAATAAAAAAAAATATTAAAGAGATTAATTAAAATATCATTTTTACTCAAAGCTGACGAAAAATTTTAGATTTTTTTTTATTTCAAATTTATAAAATTCAAGGATTTAAAGGACCTAATATTTTTTTTAAGAATTTAATAGAGAAAATAATAAAAATTCAGAAATATATTTATATATTTTCTTTAATTAAATCATTTGAATAAAATTAATCTTTACAATTGTTTACAGTAAAAACTATCTGTTTTAATACATAAATAATTAACATTAAATAATTAGTAAGATTTCATAACATTTTTAATATTTAATATACACTTAAAATGAAACTTAATAAAATATTAAAAAATAACATTTTGCCAATACATTTCATAGATTCAAATCTAAAAATTTCCCTTTCTTTAAATTTCAAAAACTATATAATAATATTTGAAAATATATATATATACTATTAAATAATCAAATACCTATCTAATAATAAAAAAAAGTTAAAAAGTTATAATAAAATTATTTTTTTAACATTAATTTTATAATAAAATTTAAATTATGATAATTATTTTTAAAATAATTTTGTATTATTATTAGATTAAGACACCAATTATTATTGATGAAAATTATGTTTAAGGTAATGTTAAAGAAACAATTATTATTTCAAATATATGGAGAAAAAGACAAAAGTGTAAAAACAAAAGGTTAAATTAGAATTATAAAAAGTTGTTTATATTCAAAATCAAAATCATTTTGTTTTTTTCTAAAAAAAAAAAAACAAAATTTACATGAAAAATATTAAATTTGTCCCGCCGTTTCCTCTCAATCTCCTTCAAATTATAAAAAAATTACAATAAACTGAAGCGGACCATAGACAAGTCCAAATCTCTCTCTCTCTCTCCATGGACTTGTAAACCAAAGTTTTATCTCTTTGTAATTTTCATCTTTTTGTTTGTGTTTACTTGCCTAAATTTTTGTCTTCTAAAATTCCTTCCTCCCCAATCTTTTTTTGCCTTTCTTTCTATACATCTGTTTACAGTTTCTTGGTTTCTATTCCCCTTTTTGTGCGTGGGTTTCTGTAATGGCTGGTCGTTATGATCCTAACCCTTTTGATGAAGAAGAAGTTAATCCCTTTTCTGTAAGTTTCTTCCTCTGTTGTTTCCTTTTAATGTTGCAATTTTTGGGCTTTATTTATTTATTTTTGATGAATAATTGTTGAAGTTGAATTTTTGATAATTTTGTTTGGTGGCTTGTGGGTTTTAGAAGGGATGTTAAAATACAAGGGAAATCTGTGAATTTTAGGGTTTTTGGGAGCTTTTGTAGTTGTTGTAGCCTCTTCATATAGAATTTGTGGTTTGATTGTGGTGCTTTGATTTTCAGTATCAAAATCTTGTCTTTGTGTCGATGTCTGCCAAGCTAATTCTTTACTTTTGCAATAGTAGTTTGTTATATTGAGTTACTATCGGTGCAGAAGTGTAATTGGACTGGGAAGCTACAGATGGTTGTTTGATGTATTGATTTTGTTCGTAATAAGCATTCTGTTCAGTAATTTAATGTTTTGCGGAGAACCATGTGCTTTAATTTATGGAAAAGACTTGGCTAATTGGTCAAAACTATCTTTCTTTGCGAACTTATCGATAAAACTGTTTATTTTATTCGCTTTGGAGAATAAATGAATGCAATTTTGTGAATCTGTATGATTACTAGACCATGTTTGCGAAGATGTTTTGAGACTTACAAAAAGTGAAGTCAGGAAAAATTGTTATCTACCATGCTTTCAAGTCATGTTAGAATGGTGAAAGTTTGGATAGGTGTTTCAAATATGAAAGTTTTCTATTTGATCAATTCATTGTCGGCAGCTCATGGTATGTAGATACTTTAGATGAGGAGTGGTATGCACTTTTGTAACCGATGCAGTTGTGCAATCTTAGCCATCTAATTTCAGATGTGGCGGTCATGTGTGGAATCTACTTGTTTGTGAGATGAACAAATGGTTGAGATGTTACAAGTTTGCGAGTTGTGATTGTGCATGACAATCTTCTTCTTTTAGGTAGTGTGAATTAAGTCTGGGAATTGCAGAGACTGCCCAACCTATGTGATTTGTTTAGGTTCTGTATGTGTGTGCTTACAATTTTGGAGACTTGGGCAACTTTGTGCTTAAAACAAGCCCACATAATTTTCTGATGTTTTAACTTTTTTAAATGCAATCAACTTGGCTATTTAATTTTTTTCTGCTTTGTGTAATTCTGTCTTTAATTCTTTATACTCTTGAGAATTCACCTGTGTTTAATCTAATTTTTGTAACCAGGATCCTGCTGTAAGGGGGAAAGCATCAAGTCAGCAGAAGTTTAGTGGAGGTGCATTTTACTCAGCAGTAAGCTAATTGAAAATAGCAAAATGCTTTTATATTCTATCAACTATTAATCATTGTTTCAGCCTTTTGGAACTACATATTTTTTCAGATCAGTGTGTATAATTTTGATTGTGCTAGTTGGTACTTTAGTTCTGGACTTCTTCCACCAATGTTCAGCAAGTAAAGTGTAAACTAACTAGTTTATATTACTACTCTAGAGCTCTTATATGTACCATTGCTAATTTTCAGAGTGTTCCTCCCGCTTCAAACTCCAGGCTTTCACCACTTCCACCTGAGCCTGCTGATTTTGGTTATGATCATGGTGCAACAGTTGACGTTCCAATTGATTCAACTACAGTAGGATAAAATTCTGCGGCTGTTGAAAGTCCTCATTCATAATTGCCTCTTATATCTCTCGAAGTTTCATTATTTTTAGCTTGTTTTTACTTTAGGATTTGAAGAAAAAAGAGAAGGAACTCCAAGCTAAGGAGGCTGAACTAAGAAGACGGGAGCAGGTATGTGTTGGTAAAGATGAACAAATTAAAAAACATTACTACATGGCAATTGACCTATCTATTGCATTATTGCTTTTCATTTTGTTCATAGACAATGCTTATTTGAAAAGCTTATGCCAGAGTTGCAAATTGTAACATTATAAATTGAAGTACTCAAGTGATCTTTAATACCTTTTCAAAAGTATTAGTATGCTCTTTTCAAGTTTCATGTAGGATAGTTCCATCCAATGCTCATAAAATTACCCTTGACCTTCAATTGGACTTGTAAAGAGCTGACATTTAACATTCATGAGAAATGCAGAGATATCTTTCAGGTGGCTTGCTGACTAATCTCATCATCTTAAACTATAGCCATTGATTTCTAGAGATTTGTGCTTCTCATTTTACTATTTGTTTTGTGAAATGAAGTTTGTTCTTGTTGTCTCTTTCTAGAAGCTATTTTTTTGAACTGCTACCATGAGTGTTGTGAAAGGCTTTTATGGTTTATATAATATTGTTCTCCTCTGACAATGTGTTTCCATGCCACATTTGTGGTTCCCAAAGTGAAAATTGAGTAATTTTATAGTGCTTTTATAATTTCAACTGTAGCGAGAAGTACTTGTGGTAGTATTTGTCTCTTGAGTTGAATTCTTAAATGTGGCTTTTATCGTCTGGATTTAGTTCTCAATGCTTTTTTTACTATGCCAGTGTACATCAACACTTTTAGAATGTCTTAGTTTTATATGTATCCTAAAAGGTTCTTGTATGGGGTGCTATGCAGGAGGTAAAACGGCGTGAAGACGCGGCTGCACGAGGTAAGATGTTCTTAATATTGTAATTACTAATTAGCTGTTGATGTTCACTTCATAATGTCTGGCTCTGGCATTTGGTTTTTACTTAATGCACACGCGCGCTCACACAAAAAAAAAAAAAAAATTGTGTTACAGATATTGTTGAGTCCTTATTTTTTGCATTTACAAGTCAACTGTTTTCTTGTTTCTTCTTAATTTTGTATTCTGCGATGTTGATCTACTACACTCACTCTTTATTTTATTTTTTTATTTTTTTTTTGTAACTTGGACAACTATGGCCTGTTCGGTTCATGGTTGCGTTTAATTGTTAGCAGCTAGTAGTTGCAATTAGTGGTTGGAGGCCAACAGTTAGAGGACCGAATATTGAGAGCTAGAAATTTCAGTTTTTAGCATTTCAGTTATAATTTTGAACTGCTAACTGCTGAAATGTAAAAGGCTGCTCCAAACGCTAAGTTTATCAAACACCTCATACTAACGGTTGAGAGCTCAAATGCCAAATGCTAGCTTCCAACTGTTCTTCCAAACGAGTCCTAAGTTGTGTATGACTATATCATGAGGAACATTGTGGATTAAATTATATTTCTTCAACACTGGCAGTTGTGATTTTACTTTTACAGTGTAATTTAGCTTTCAATTCTCTTTTCTCTTTTGCAGCTGGAATTGTCCTAGAGGAGAAAAATTGGCCACCTTTTTTCCCAATTATCCACCATGATATTGCAAATGAAATTCCAATTCATCTACAGAGAATTCAATATGTTGCATTTACAACATATTTAGGTAAGTTATCAAATGCAAGAATTCTATTTATGTGCAAAAATTGATCAGTTTTTATTTAGTCTTTTTTCTTCAAGAAAAGGAATCTATTAAGAGAGAGAGAAAGGAGATTAAAATATGGAGGATATATTATTCTATTTATAGTTATTTTCCCTTGCAACTTATAAAGTTTCCAAGGAAATAAAAAAGTATTGGATAATCCTTGTCAAGACTTCCTTTTTTTTTTTGCAATTATCCAAACAAGCATGATTGTGGCTAATGACCTGTCTGCATTTGTACTTTTCCTGCCAAAAATGGAACTTCCTCTTTCTCCTTTTGCTCAACCAGTCTACTTTTATTTTGAGGCATAATTTTTGACATGAAGCAATCATAAGGTTTTTTTAGCTCATTTTCAGTCGGTATATGACTGTTTTCAATGATCAATCATCTTATACCCAAAAACTTTTGTCAGAGTCCATTTATTTCAGGATACCTGTCTTGGGGGATAAGAGCAGGCCTTGCAAAGCTTAAGCCTTGTTGATATAAAAACTGTGGTTGTAGTATTTCTTTAATGTGTTTCATCATTTTGGTAAGGCTGAGATCTCCTGGATGAAGAACATCTCTGCCTTTGTCATCACCCACTGTTAACTGAGGCCAACTACTCAAAAGAGACCAACTTTTTTCTTTGTTTGTTTCCTTGCTTTAAACATTAACATTTTATGTGAACTATTAAATTAGTTTTCCATCTTTGAAACTCTTTAGTAGCACTTGAGATTGCGCTGTGGATGTCGCTGGTTGTCCCTCACAAGTTTCTTGCCTCGTTCCTAGTCTAGGAAAGTTAGTATTATATATTATTCCACGGTATCCCAATGCTTGGGAACTCATCAATGTTACCTATAATGTGGAAAGTTAATTACAAAAGGGCAACTAAAATTCCATTGTTCTAAAGAGATAGAGGAGAGTTTTAAGTTTGTATGGTTTATTTTAATTAGGGTCATGGGAAGGGAATTCTGGAGATGTAAATATTTTGCACGAAAGGCTGTTTTGGATCTTGAATCCCTATACCTTTGTTGTAAGCCTAGATTTTTATGGTGCCACATTTAAACTCACGGCAAGGAAAAAAATCAGTCACTGATAAAATTGGTTATACATGCTTAGAACATAGTCCTGGTTCATGTTTGCTACTTGTTCTCACTTTTATTAAAATGGTGTTTTCTTTTATGTAATTTTGTAAGATAAGTTTCTTTCCAGTATTTCTTTGGGTGTATGTGTTCATGTATTATCTTTTTACTGTTTTTCCGCATAAAGTTAGTTGATGTATACCTTGGAGGAAAAATCAAGACAAGTGATGGATGGTGATTGTTTATTGTGCAGGATTGGTTCTTTGTCTTTTCTGGAACGTTATAGCTGTTACAACAGCATGGATTAAAGGAGAAGGTTAATTTAGAAATTTATGTTGCATTTTACCTGTTGACAGAGTCTTTGACCAAGTATTTGATGCCTTATACGCTGTACATGTAATCTGGTCTTGTCATGCTCATATTGTAGGGGTGAGAATCTGGTTTCTTGCTATTATTTATTTCATATCAGGAGTTCCGGGAGCATATGTTTTGTGGTATCGTCCACTTTATCGTGCATTTAGGTAATTATCTTCCCTGCTGCAAATGTATTTTCCTCCCTTTCTTTTTTCACCTTCCAATGAAGATTTTTACCTAACTGTTTGACTGTTGATGAGGCCAAAAGATATTGGTGTAAAAGGTTAATTTTATATGAGACTGTTTTGAAGCATCTGGCATATAAATATTATTCATTTTTCTTGGCTAAGACTATTCTGATCTGATGGCTATATGGGTTAAATGATTGGATGAGTGTAACATAATTGACAAAAGTTGATCTAGATGCGAGCCTGTTTAAAATGGAATAAATAGTCTGGTTATTCATTTGTAACTATTCTATTTTAAGCCCAGGCCTATATAAAAGTCCAGTTTCTGCTGATTGGCTATGCTTTAGAATTAAGCTCCGTCTGTTAACTGATTAATTAAACCAATCATGTGCCCTCTTGCAGGACTGAAAGTGCTATGAAGTTTGGATGGTTTTTCCTGTTTTATTTGGTAAGCTTTCATCTTTCTTTCAACAGAATTGTAAGAATTGAAGGATATCTTATTATTTTTTTTATTATGTTTTATGTTCACAGGTTCACATTGGCTTCTGCATTGTAGCAGCTGTTGCTCCACCAATATTTTTCAAAGGAAAATCCTTCACGTAAGTTTCCAGAAGTGTTTTAAATGTTTCTTTATTTCAAGATGCGGTTTTAGATTAATCTTCTGTTTAGAGGCTTCCTAAAAAGTTTTTGCCTATTTGCTGATAGTTTTCTGTTGTGTTTCTTTGGAACAGTGGCATCCTGTCCGCAATAGATGTTTTGGGTGACCATGCTTTAGTTGGGGTAAGATTTCTGAGCTCAAATAATTTCCCAGCTGATTATATCCTACTTCTCAGTCCTTGTTTCTGAATATCAAGCACTCGAGGAGATCAATTTTGCATCCGCATTTATTGTGGTTCCTGCTTGTGTTCCCTTGCTTCGTTACTAATATACAATTGTCTCAATTTGTATTGCTGTTTGGTTGGTCTGTAATAATTGCGTTTTCTTTGCTTGCAGATCTTCTACTTCGTTGGATTTGGATTATTCTGCCTTGAAGTGCTGCTCAGCATCTGGGTTATTCAGGTCCATTTCTACCACCATTTACCTAGTGAAATTTTGACCTTATATGCGCCATTGCTGGAGGCATAGCTTATATTTTTTTTTAATGGGCATTTTTCTTTTAACCTCTTTGCTTTGATGTGTACAGCAAGTATACATGTATTTCCGTGGCAGTGGTAAAGCTGCCGAGATGAAGCAGGAGGCTGCTAGAGGAGCAATGAGGGCTGCAATATGATGATTCTATGCTTGTTGAGAAGATCAATATTGAGAGCTTATTTGTGGGTTTGGTTGTTTTTGTATATGCCCTTGGCCACGTAAATTTCTCACAGAAATATTGCTAGGTGTGAAACTAGCTTTTGTTGGACCAATTTCATTACTTTTTGTTAGTTTTAATCCTTTTTTCGAGTGCTATATACTATTAGAATATTATGTTATTGTAAATGGTTTTAAACTTTGTAATATTCGAGGGTTCTACAACCTTAGCCTTTTTCTTTATTTGGAAAATTTTAAGCAACCATCTGCCTACTTGCATCTACCACATCTGCACAAGCAATGTTTACTTAATCGTTTTCACATAAAATAATATGAATTAGCCAGTCCTAAACAAAAGAATATGTATTCCGACGATATTGTTGGCCCAATGACGCCCAGTGCCCACACTTAGACAAGTTTGAACACACCTCTCCACTGGAAATCCATCTCAATCAATTTAAATTCTTTTGTTTGGGAGTGGGCAAAATGGTGGCGGCGAAAAGGAGGGGAAGAAAGTGACGTTTCTCAATTATTTGACTGACGTATATAATCCTCTTTAAATTAATTTTTATAATAATAATAAAACTCCTGCAGTTATGTCAGTTGTAACATAAAATCCCTCAACCCCATTTTTCATTAAATATACTAACGGAAAGTATTTTTTAAATACAAAAATGCCACATCACTCACTAAAATTATTTTTTCACCCCCTTCCGCTCACGCGCCTAACTTACCGCCCTCTCTCCATCTCCCACCCATGTTTCTCACCTCTTTCTCTACTCCTGCTGTCTCTCCACCAGCTACTCCTTGTGCTCCACCTCCAGCGACCCCGTCTCCTCCACCACTCACCGTTTGCTACAACACCACCGCTTTCTACTTTTCCTCATCCATTTTTCCTTTTAATTTTATATTTTAAAAAACAAGATTAGTTAATTGTGGTCAAATGAAAATGTTGCTTGTTAAACTTATTTCTTTAGCTTTCAGATTCCATTTGAAGAATCCTCCTAAACTTTAGTGGTCATTGCGCTTCAATACGTGGACGATTCTGATGACTTCTTAGGTTGCATGCTGTGGCATCGTGAGTCTGTAGTGAAGGATTATTCATACGAACCCATTTTCTTAGTACTAATATATTGCGAAAATACCCTTCTAATAATAATAATATATAGAAACCTCGAATAACATGTGAGCAAACGTAAATTTTATTAGTACTTAATATATTTTTCAGAAAAATCTGTTAATCTAATATTGAAGAGATGGACCCATTGGCATGTATTATGATAATTATTTAAGAAATATCCTTATATTATTTGAGAAATCTCTCTAAACATAATGGAAATAAGTACACCCCAAATCCCTTATAAAAATGATTTCACAAGTTTTGATCTATTGGCTGACATTCATGGGTACACCAAAGAAGCATTTTAGTAGGTGCTTGCTTTATCTGTAGCCATCATCATGCCATAGATAGACCTACCTGGCAATGGCATCCTGTATTGATTTTCACTGTTAAATCAATCTTTACTGAACTGAAGAACGCCTGAAGCAGATCATTTCAGCCAGACAAACCTATAACCACAACTGTTGTGATGCTACTACTATTTGATCTACTTCAGTTCTTTCTCAAAACCTCTTTGTTCAATGAAAGGGAATCATTTTCCAATCCGTTAGATAATTAAATAGATAATCCAACGTAGGTAGGAGAATAGAAAACTACTATAAACATATATATATATACAAGATAATTAAATAGATAATCCAACGGAGGAGATTAGAAACTACGTATTATATACATATATATTTACAAAATAATTGAGTAGGAGAATAGAAACTACTATAAACATATTAACAAGATAATCAATTAAATTATTGTTCTCCCTTGAAGAATAATAATTTAAGTAGCTCCGTTAATTAGCCAGTACCATCCCGACCTGAAACACTACGCTTGGCTTCTGTAGTAAACCTTCTTTTACCTAAAAAGTTGCCGTTTCCCAATCGTCCTTCAAAACCAAACCACTTATCATGATCACCGCTTGGTTGCCCAACCTCGGCTAGGCGACGGTCTCCATCTGGCCATCCCAAAAAGCTGTTCATGCCGGATTTCTTTTCATCAAGAGTAGGCACAGATTGGAGTGCTTTTCCCTTAAGATTGGTGGGTTCAAATCGGATTGCAAAACAACCTGGATTATACAGAAGCAACAGACTCAAGAAAAAGAATCCGGACATGGCCATGGCCATGGCTGTGGAAGACATAAGGTAAAGGATTTTAGGAGTTATTATTATTATTATTTTTCTAAAGATTTATGAATGAAAGAGCAAATTTATACAAGAATGAGATGACAAGTTGGCGGCCTTTTCTTTCTTGGTTTTGTTGCATGTTTTTGACCCGTTTATGCTACTTATATCTGCCTACTTTCTTGGAACTTTGGAGCGTCCACCTCAACTCCCCTTCTATTCCTCTTTCTTTCTTTATTTATTTCTTGTACCTCCTACTTCAATTTTTAAATGCAAAATAGTATCAATAAATTATTAAATAGGTTTTGATATTTGATTTAATTAATAAATTTCAAATTCGATATTTCATAATAAAAAATATATAAAAATTCTATTGAAATATCATTATTTTATCTATCATAATCTAAAACGAAATTAAAAAATTAATTATGAATATATCGAGATTTAATTATTTATAAAAATTAAATTTAAATAGATTCTATGAAATTTTTTTATAAATTAATAATATTATTTTATTGAAATGATAGATATCCATTAAATCTTTTTAGGATTTCGCCCTTAGTCACAATCCCTTCCTAAAATTATATACTACCAGTATATACTCTTTCTAGATGACTACATATATAGTATGATTTTATTAACATTAATATGGCCTCGTTAGTTATTAATTTTGTCATCTCTTGAAAAGGTCTATCTTCGTTTCGTGAGTATAACAACCTCTTTTAAAAATAACATTATGAGTTCATTATGACTTAATTAACATTGGAAAGGGAACAAAACCTCGTCTCATTTGTTGATTAATTTTGTCATTGCTTGAAAAAGTCTATCTTCATTTCGGAAGTATTACGCTGCCTTACTATAAATAAAACGACAATTGAGATACAATTATACATGATGATTTGGGTATAATTTTTCCACTATTCTCTTGGAAGATTAATGAAATGTATATATATATATGTATTAGGTATGGGAATGTATATGCTTTTTAACGTTCAGAAAATAAATTTTAATTTAGATATTTAATTTGTTCAAGTGAAATTAAGTTTGTAAATATATTATTTAAATATGTATTATGTAAAATCCTATATATATTATATTACTAGTATAACATTATTTATTAGAGTGTGAAACGACATACTTGCTTATTTATTTTTATAAATGTTAATTTTTTAATAACGTATCAAAGAGTAAATAAAATGAGATTAGGTTTATAAAAAATAAAATTGAAATTTAAAATAAGTTAAGATGTAAATATAATTAAAAGTTAAAACTAATTAAGAGATAATTAAATTTTAAATTTATATATATTTTTTATAATTTAATTTTTTTAATGCTAAAATTTATTATAAATGAAAATATATTTTTATAGTTAAATTATGTGTAAGTGGACAGATATTTTTAATTGTTATAAAATTAAGATTGTTATTTTTAGATAGTTTTATCTGAAAGCTTGTTATTATAATAATATAATGCATGGATCAAAATAGTCCACGTCATTCTCAAGCCAAACCTTTCACCAACTAGACATTCATTGAATTGACATTTGCTGAACTGAAAGAGAATGACACTTTTAACGGAATTTTTTTAATCAAAAACTGAATTTCACGAAATCTATAATTAAAAAAAAAAAAAAAAAGATTGTAATATTTTAAATGAAGAAAGCAACTTATGTGTTAATATAACATATATATATATATACAAAAATATTTAGAATAAGATAAATCTATTTTTAAAAGACATATAATGAATTTAATGGCATTATCTTAATACTTTAAAAAAATAAAAAATTTATTAATTATCATCATGTCTATTATATTAACAGAAAACCATATGAAAATTTGTTTAGACAATTGGTCCAAAATTACTTTTCATGATCAATATATTTATTGTATTAAGACATATAAAGATTTAAGATTCTTAACACTATCAAATTGCTTATGAGAAAGATCTATAACCCTAAACCCAATTATATAATAACAAACCTTTTTTAAACATTTTTTAGATAACTAAACTTACATTGGTTCATTTAAAAGTTTTCAAATAAGAAAAAAAAAACATTGTCACATGAAACGAAGGATTTTAGTGTATATATATGTAAATAATGACTGTAATTAGAGTTGTATAATTCATAAGGAAATTATATGTGTTATTTATTTTTTTTTATATTGCGAGCTTTGTTTTTATATAATTTTTATTTATTGTATATATATATATTTTTTTTTATAGTTGAGAGCGTGTGTGACGGGAAAGCAGGGCACGAGGGAGAACGTGAAAATCAATGCGCATTCGATTTGGTTTCCACGTTTCAATTGTCACGTCAGCTTTCAACGCTAACTCTATCCGACATATTATAAGTATCAAGTCTCCGATCCAATCAGTGACCCGTAGCCGACTAAAATTGATTCTTTCTTTTTCTTTTTCTTTTTCTTTTTCTTTTTTTTTTGGTTAATCCCATCTTTAGCAAATTGGATGGCCAACCAGTCAAACCGACTCAAACAATATTCTTATTAAAAAAAACAAATTCAAAATTAAAGTCAACAGTGGAATAAAAAGTACAGAACCATTGTACCTAGTCAAAAATTCATTAATAAATAATAATTTGGAGAGAGAGTGATGTAACCAACTTTTCATTTTTTATTATATTTTACATTTTATCTATTTTAATTTATTGCTTGCATAGAAAATATATAAAAACTATCTATTTTTCTAATGAAAATCAGTTATAATTAATTATTTTAAATAAAATATAATTATAAATAAATTAATATAAAAAATGAATTAGATGAAAAAAAATTATTAATAAAATTGAGTTTTGTTATAATTATTATCACATTAAAATTTTCACTTTTTATTTATTTATTTTATTTTTAAATTTATTTATTTAATATTATATGAATATTTAATTCCTAACTGGTGCCATTAGAAAAATTAAAAAAAAAATTATTTGCGAATAGATTAAATTAACAGTAATTTGAATGAATCAGTGAAATATGAATAAAATGTTTAATAAAATTTGTAACCATAAAAACACACTCTAACTAAATCTAAGCTAAAAACAAACAATACAATCACCAACGAAGTAATTAAAAAACTAAAACAACTTATAACACAATAACAATAACAATAACAATAATTACAATCCGATTACCCATTACCATCGCGAGATGAAACATGTTTCTTATTTTCTGTTAATTTAGACCTTCTCATACCACGTTTATACTCATCGACAACGCTCCGTTTCTCGATTCTTTCTTAAAACCGGATCCTGAAACAATCACTACGCCTTCAAATTTGCTGTTGTTTTTCAGATATGTGGGATTGATGAGTTGTGGGGAGAAAGGTCGCATTGCGAAAGAAACTGCCACTAGCCTCATTATAAGGATAAGAACCAAGAAAAAGACTCGGAAAATGGCCATTGGAACCTTCATCCTGTGAAAGTAGCAAGTGGAAATAGAAGAGTGCGAGTGGTGTCCCTGAAGCAATATTTATAGAAGTGCCGACCTCTTTAGCTAGAGCATCAAGCCAAGACCATTTCTCTAGATTTCAAGCTTCCATGGAATATACGCAAACAATAGTGACTGTAGAATGCTGGTGCACTTGCAATATGTTCTAGAATGCTAGCTGAAATATTTAAATAATTAAATATTTAGCAATTCTATATTTATTTGATATACAAATATATATATTTAAATATTTAGCAATTCTATATTTATTTGATATACAAAATATATATATATACATATATTTATAAATAATCTGATATCCTATCACCATATTATATGTTGACTATTCCAAATCAAGTCAAGTAAAATTATATAAAAAATAAAATATTTCCTATTAAATTTTAATACAATTGTGTATAAGGGTCAAATTCGAGTTTTTTTTTTTTAATAATATCTATATTGTCCCAATATTTTACAATAATATAATTTTAAAATTACATAATATTTGATTATCAAATTTTTATGTTAAAACTCTAACTCAATCAAAACTTATCATCATTATAATCAAAATTAATCATATCAATTGAATATTCTTATCATTATTGATTTTTAATTTATCTTTTATTTTTCCTTCAGTTTCTTTAAAATTTTCAAGTTTTCTCCATACGTAGCATTTAATTTTTAATTGAGGTCTCAATTTCTATTTTTTTTTTTTTAAATAACTCTAAACATAATAGCCAACAAATGTTACTTTTTGGGATTGTGGAATCCACCTATTTTTGAGAGATCTCAATGAATCTTGAAAAAATACATTTATAGACTGTACTTCAATCTAAAATTTTAAAATAATAAATTTATAAATAATTTACACTTATATATGTCTCTTTAATTTCTTTCCTTTTCAATATAAAATTTTATACCCACTTAAAATCTTAATAATTATATTAAATCGACGGTTGTCCAAAAAGAGTGGGTCCATCAACGGAATATTTTTCACCAAATCTAGATAAAAAACAAAAAACTTTTGGTGGATAAGTTGGTCGATTAGATATATATAATAGATTGTCTTTTGTGAATATAATTTATTCATCATATTGTTTATCCATCCACATAAAGAGTGACTGCAACCACTTTTTTATTTAGTAATGCTGGTAGTATTATTGCGCTTATATTTTAATTTCACATCTACAATTATAATTTATCTTACGGAACTAAAAGATATAAATTAAATAATAAATTTTTTAAAATATATAAATTATTTTGTTAATTTTGATAAATTTTAAAAATTAATTCTTTTTTTATTTTAATTTATGCTTCATAAATTATTATTATTAATTATTTATAAAATTTAATGTTATCTTTAATCATTTTTAATATTAATATAAAAAATTTATAGAACAGTTTAAAAATAAATATATGTATATATTAATTAAAGTTGGAATATAGAGAAAGTTTTAAAACACCCTCTGTACTCATAATTTAATTTATCTATTTTCACAATTTTTATGTAATTTGAAGCATTTAAAAAAATAATTAAAAATAAATGTTAGTTGACTAATAGAGTATTTAATATGAAAATTTTAAATTTTTTTTTCCTTTTTCATATAACCTTAACAAATTAAATTTAAAAAAAAATAACAATATAAAAAATAAGTAAAATAATATAATATTTTTAAAACATTATAATATAATTCTTTTCATTTTATTTTTTATAATTTTTTTTATTTCATTGAACATATTGTGATTGATAATTTAAAGTTTTATATTAATATATAAAAATAAATGAGACCGGTTTAAAAATCTATTATAATAATAATTATCATTATTTATATTAATGTACATAAAAATTATATATATATATATATATATATATTTTAATAATAAACAGTACGACATGTGGGTTTATAAACAAATTACATATAGTAGTTATATAAATTTTAATTGAAACTTATAGAAATATAATTATGTGATAAAAGATTTCATATAATTTAATTTTTAGGATAATTATTATTTGATATGGAGAAATTTTATTTAAATAAATTTTGAGTTGAACTTTTGTTTTATATATATATATACTTTATCAAATATTAACGACACTTTATTCGGACCACTAAAACTTATGGTGAATTAAAATTCGGCCCATGGACCTAAAATTGAAAAATTCATTATTAAAGACTAGTTGCGTTTTGTCAAATGAACTGTTTGCAGGCCTTTTAAGGGAAATTTCATGGTAAAAATATTTCACTTCTCAAAAAAAAAATTTCCATTCTCTTCTTTGTGAGGGTTTCCCTCTTATTTAAAATAATGCAAATGTACTCATAGTCTAAGGATGAGTTTATATTCACTTAACCAATAAATTCAAGTTCGATTTTTTCTTTTTCATAATAAAATATAGGAATCCGCTTTTTTTAACATTTTATTTTATGCAAAAATAAAGTATGAATGCAACATACAAGACATATGGTACATTAATTAATTTATTACTGAATTAAAACCAACTACATTTACATAAGAAAAAAAAAATTAACAGCACATCGACTCTAAGGAATGGCCTATTGGAAGTGCATAATTCTCTAGATAATAGACTCATGATCGATTATCTCTTCTCTAATATTAAAAAAAAAAAAAATTAACAATTTTACACCAAATAAAAAAAGAAAAAATTGACAAGGGTTAAAATAGCACACATGCAGCTACCATATTAATAAGTTTCAACAAGTTGTAATTTTGATTCGATTAATATCAGATTTTCTTTTTATCCCGATTAAAAATTTAATTTTAATTTAGTGATATTAAAATTGGAAAACAAATTAATTTTAAATTTTTTCCCATTGGATAATGTTTCTTTTTAGCAACAAAAATACAAAAGTACAAAACAATTTGATCAAGTCAAAATGAAAGTAAACATTACCCAAATTAACATATTATAATTTTTATTTTCTATTATTTTATATACATACAACTCACAAACCTTATTGTGTTTTATTTTGAACATTAATGAGGGCTTTGGTCCCTTTATATATTGCCAATGCCAAGTTTTATAGATTCAAACATTAATGATTTCTTATATTATTATTATTTGTGAAAATAATCATGGGCGAAATCATGAGACAGGTAAAAGTTTTAGTCTCAATCTATTTGAAAGTGTATATTATATTTTTATATATTTTATTTAATTCTTTAATTAGTCCTTTTAAATTGGTCTAATTAAATTAAATTTTTATAAATAATTTCAAATGTTAAAATTATTTAATTAGTTTTCATCTTATAAATATAGAAGATCAATAAAAAATTATTTAATTAAAAATATATTTTTATGAAGAATATAATTAGTCATTATTTTTTTTAAAATAAAAATTATTAGAAAATTTAGAAAAAAATTAATCTTTATTTTTTCTTTTATTAATTTTGATTCCTAAATAAAATTTTCTTATTTTGCACCTGAAAATAATAGATAATAGGTTGATCTTCTCTGTATATTATATAGAGATATAATATAAAGAAAATGAACATATTGGTTGCTTAAATAATAGATTGATTTTCTCTTATAATTATGTAGGATTTATTCATGAAATTAATTTATATAGATCCGTATGTATATATAATAATGATAAAAAGGGAGTGCAAATGTGCAATTAATGAAAATTTTATTTTGTAAAGGAATCACTGGGCTTCAACTTGATTTCTATTAAATTTTAATGAAGCTTTCTTCGGCCCACTAACACTTTTATCTATTATTATTTAGCAATAAGATATTATGAGCAAACTATTTTATTTTCATCGTATTAAGTTGATCGAATTAAGACATCTAAAGGCATGTAACCAATCTTCTGAAGTCGCCCATAATCAACAGCGTTGGAGCCCTCCCCCTTTTGATGTCTTAAAGTTCAATAATGATGCTTCTTATAATTACTCAAATATGGCAGCTAGTATTGCTGTCATTACAAGGAACAATGTGAGTAAAGTTATGTTCGGAGAAATTTAAAAAGGAAGTGTTTATCTAGCCTCCAAGCAGAAGCTTTTGAAATGCTTGCAGCAGTGAAAATGGCAAAAATCTAAGAAAGCTTTTATATGAAGCACATATATCTTGTATCCCTCGTGTAGCTAATACTGCTGCTGATTGGCTGGCTAAGGCTCAAATAATATATGCCCTTTGGATTGGATAATCCTCCTGAAAGGCTGAATGCAATTTTGTGTACTATAAGGGCATGATGCCCTCCCTTTTGTCTTAATACAGATTTTAACTATTCTCAAAAGAAAAAGAATGGAGACATTTCAGCTGTGGCAGACCAATTTACCCAAAACCAATAACTCAAAAGAGTTTTTATATTATTATAATATTTATATTATAGAAAAAAGAAAAAACTCATGTCATACATGTATATAGTAGTACTCGAGATGATTAAATCACATTACACAATATATAGTCGCATACTTCCACTACTACTCGTAATAGGTATATATATATATATATATATATATAGCAGAAACTGACCGGCAACCGGCTGCCAATCTAACAATAAGCAATACACTTTTTCTTGCAGTCCATGGTGCACCCACCGCCACCGCCACCGCCACCATAGCCTTTCCCTGACCGGCTATAGGAGGTGAAACACTTAGCAGGACAAGTCAGCTTCTTCTTGTAGCAAGGACCCCTTTCTTTGCACACCACTGTAGGCCTTATAATACCTCCTTTTGAGTACCCTCCATTTGGACCTCCATATCCAGCTCCATACCCGCCACCAATAATCCCATTTCCCCACCCTTTTCCAAATTCAGGTATTCCAAACCCGGAACCGGATCCAAAGAACTCACCTGTCCCAGCATCATTTCCAGTTCCAGTTCCACCACCTTTGTTTCTTGGAGGAGTGGTTTTGCCTTTTGATGAGTTGGGTTCGGATCGAGTTGCAAAGGAGAGTGATCCAGAAAGAAGCAGAACAACCAAGAGAAAGAAGCAAGTATTCTTCTTCATTTCTTTGTTTTTGTTTGTTTGTGTCTGTGTGTGTGAAGATAAAGAGAGTGAGAAGCTAAAGATTCAAATGAGAAAGTATATATAAAAGTATAACGACAGTATTAATTATTAAAGAAGCTCATGTTAGATGACAGTTGGGCATGGCAGCAAGAAGGAGAGGGCCCTGTTTTGAATGGAGAGTAGGTTGGGCACAATTATGGCACTTTATTTTGCTTTCTTATAGTTTAATATAAATTCAATAACAACCTCCGTCTCATTTAATATTCATGTATTTTCATGTGTATTATATTTTTTAAAAAATATTTTAATAATTAATAATTTTTTATTAATTATATATCAAATAAATTTTTATATAAAATAAAAATTAAAACACTAAATATAAATTAAATACATAATACTTAGTTATTTGTCTCTTTGTCTAGATTGTTAATATATATAGATTAGTTTTTATTTAATATTATTGAATGTTTTTTATAAATTTAATTTCAATTAATATATAAATTTGAAATTTTTATTATTTTAGTGATTATTTTAATATTATTAAACTAACTATTTATTAATATTAAAATAAATTTTAAATAATAAGAATTTTTAATTAAAATTAAATTAATATAAAAGAATTTGATCACATGAGTATAAATTATAAAATAATTATATTTCGTTTTGAACTAAAAATTGATGGGTTTTGGATTTGGGCACTATAATTGATTTTAAATACATGTTATGTGGCAGGTGTCCTGCATTGAACGGTCAAAGGAAAGAAAATTTCTCGTGTCTAAAGTATAGGTTTATGTTTCCAGCGACAAGTGGAAACTGAAAAGGCAATTCAAGTGGTCCTAGATGATCTTTATCCTCTAAGTCTAGTGCTCCACTATCACTCAAATTATTACTGTTTTAATACAAGTTATTTTAATGGATTAAAAAACAGCAAATCCACGAATTCTCTGTATTTTTTTATATCTTATTTTTTATTTTTTATTTTTATATTTCATATTATTTATAAAAAATATTAATTATTAAAATATTTTTAAAAAATAAATAATATAAAATAATAAATGAAATACATAATTCGTACTACTAATTATATATCACACATAAGACTAATAAAATGTATTTTTTTTGTTAGTTTATTTATCTTAAAAAAAAAAGTAAAAGTAAAGAAACATACAATTTTATAGTGAAAATCTTTATATTATAAACAAAAAAAAGCTAGTTTCATACGCGAGGAGGGTTTAGTATAATTGCTATGTTCTTATTGAGCAGTTTTTTAGTTGTCCGTTGCCACAAATTTTACCTGTGTAAATGGTAATCCAAAGCAACATTGAGTTATCACTTGTGAATTTTTCTTCAGATAAGAAATTATTGTTCGAGTGAGATTGATAAATAAGCAACCTACTACCCAATCCCATATAAATAAGGATGCATATTTAAAATTTTCATTAACATTTGATATTTAAAATCATATTCTAAAACTCACGTATTTGAATTTTAATGAAAAATAAATTATTAAAAAAATATTTTGTATGCTCTCGAGATAACTTGATATTTGATACAATCATTTATTTAGAATTATTTATAAAATCAATTGATATATGCACATTGCACTATTATAAAATAATTTTATATTTTATTTTATAAATTTCACTTATTTAAATTTAAATTATTATTTCAAAATAAAATATTATAATGATAACATGATAGAGTTGTAAGGTGTGACTCTACAATACACAAAGTCATTAATTATCTGTTTTGATAGTAAAAATTTGCATCATAAACTTAAAATTTTTTATTTAAATTATTAAAATTAAGTGAATTTATATTTAATTTAAATTTTTAATGAAATCTAACTCTTTAAAAAATTTAATATTTTAAATATTTTTTTTATCTAATTATTTCAAATCTATTATTTTTATTTTAATCTAAAATCTCCAAATTTTTTTTTAAATTTAAAATCTAAAATTTTAAACTTTTTACTCTCTCCAAATAAAGAATAAAGGAAATTAAAAAAAAATAAAAAAAATTAGAGCTCCAAAATTAGAACCATTACCGACCCATTCGCTGTCAACAATTAAGTTGATATTTATGGGTCGTATAAATTGTCATTGCCATGCCCTAATTCATAAATGTCTCCAACTTCCTATCAACAAAATTCATTACAATTTTTTTTTAAGCTCATTTTCATATTTCATAATTTACAATTCACATGCATTCCCCTTCAATTTTGCCTCTATATATAAAAATATTAGGACTCCTTATTAGCTCCTTATAATTTTAATGCTATAAGTTCAAAATGATGAATTAATGTTGATCATTAACTTTAATTACGATTATATTAACGAAATCAAATTTAAAAAAAAAAAAAGGAAAAAGGAAAACCACAGGTTTAAGCTGGCATGGACAAGAGAAGCTATAGAGAAATTAAAGAAGAGATGCCCAACAACAACCATCCTTTTAATTTTCGACATTTTGAGTTATGCCCACTTCACATCCTTTGTTTCCTTAACAAGACATTAATTATCATTTCACGTTGTATCAAATCTTTGATTAGGACATTTCACATTTGTATTCACAACTTCAAATTGAAAAAAAAAATCAACATTTGATTTCATAAATTTGTACTGATTATACAAAAATCTTAAAAAGATGATGAGTATCTTTTTTTTTTTTTGTACCTTCAGAGAGAGTATTTTGGTGAAAAAAAGAATAAGAAGATGTAGACTAAATTTAACCTTTTAATGTCAGTTTTATTCCTTCAATTATGGTTTATTAGATCAATTTGAGAGATAAAGATCTTCATCACAGAGACTGATAAGGTCATATAAAAAAGATAAATAGGCCGTTTATTGTCACTGGCAGACTTAGGATTTTAATCCAAAGGATGAAAATTTACAGTACCAACTTTTTTTCTTTTTTTGAGTGTTAGAGAGGGTGAATTGATTTTAAATTCATTATTTAAATAGAACGTATACTTACCATTAAATTATATTTTAGTATTTTTAAGGTTATATGTAAATATAAAAATCCTTAGAGTTAATTGATAAAAACAAAACTTTAATGAAAAATATGAAAAATAAATAAAAGTTTTAGGATATAAAATAGAAAAATTAAAAATTACAGTTATAAAACTAAAAAAATATTATGGAATTAGAGGGTTATCTATAAAAATTTTAAGAGTTAGAAAGGTAAAAAATAAAAATTAAAAGGACAAATATGAAAAAAATAAAAATTTGAATGCCAAATATTAAAAAAAAAATTAGGGGGGGCTAATATAGAAAACCAAAAAATTTTATGTGTAATTTAAAAAAAAAAAATTATGGGACTAGGAGGCCTCGACAAGCTCCTTTTGTTATGCTAATTGAGGCATAAGAATGGGGTGGTTGCTGCAGGTAATGCGTTGTTGTGGGGTACACTACCTTTTGCTTGGCAAGCAAGACAGGCTTGCCTTCGTGTGCCTAGTTCGAGCGTCAGGAGGGCGGAAGAAAATATTGGGATCCTGGGTTGCCTAGCTCGCATGGAGGAAAGAGCAACGTAACGTGATACAACTCTTCATGCTTGAGGCATTCGCAGGGGAACCTGGATTCTCGGGACAGTATACTGTGATAGCACTCTGTTATTATGGGCTAAGGGGATCTCCATCGAGCTGGGGCCTTCATGGGTCTCTGTTATCTGAGTTTGGCTTCTCAAAATTGGCTAATGAGGGATTGAGCTCGCTATGCTGGAGGTCCAATTTTTATCTTCGAATTTATTTTGCATCATCTACAATTTATTTCTATTAATTTGCAGACAAAATCTATAAAAATTACAGTATCTGATTTAATAAATATTTAGAAAAAGCTAATATAGATTTCATTTTGTTTAAAATCTATGCTGAGGCTATCAACATACACAAATAACATAGTTGAATTTTTAATTTATTGCTATTGGATTTTTTTTTTTGGGCATTAAAGAATGGAAACAGACTTGAATTTATTAAGCTGAAAAATAAATACTTATCGTTGGTGTGTGATATTTAAATAATTTTAGAACTGTAAAATTTTGAATTTAATTTTTAAATTTATAAAAAGAAATTCAATAATTATATCACAAAAGAATCAACCAAATTATTTTCTCTAAAATAAATAAAATAATTATGCATTTCAAACGATAGGAACGATTATATAATTTGATAATCAATCCTTACAAGCATTAGCCTTTTGATATATACCTAATTTAAATCTCAAAAAAAAAAAATGAGTTTTTAGATTTTTTTTTTTTTTAATATGTATGAATCTCTTAAAATCTCGTGTTCAAAATCTATCCAACCAAACCTATCCCAAGTGACATTCCTTAATTACTACTCCCACTATCTCAGTTTAATAGAGCTTTTTTCCTGTTTTGGATGTCCTGAAATTTATATAATTTTTCTTTTTTTATAATTAATTTAGTAGCAAATTGTTAAAAATCTCCTTATTAAATAATATGAATATCATTACACAAAATTAAATTTTTATTTCTTGATTTTTGATCATGGGTAAAATAAGAATATTTTAAGAAAAAAAAATTAATGGTATTAATTAAAAAATAATTTTATTAATATTTGTATATTTATAAAATGATACGTCATTTGTTATATAATAAAAGTTTTATTTTTTTAAATATCTTAATTTAACTGTCTTAATTTTTAATTTTAATTTTATTTTATTTTAATATTATAATAATATTTTCTTTAAAAATATGTTAAAAATAAAAATAATAATTAAAAAATACGAAATATGAAAAAATTATAAAAATGAATAGAAATTAAAATAATAAATAAATTAAAAAGTTTAAAATAAATTATAAAAAATTTATAATAATAATATATTATATAATTAAAATATTTATTTTGAGAGGAGTGTATATCCACATAGAAAAAGTAATTGTTAAAAAGTCAAAAGTTAACCAGCTTTATCATACAATCCGGATTCTGAGGATCTAAATTGTTTATCATATGGTCTGGCTATGGCAATTAAAGACTAGTTTTGACTTGTGAGCTAAAAAGTGGTTGTTTTTCAAGACAGTTGAGCATAGATTAACAGCCTTATTAATTGTATTTCTGACCTCCACATCTATTAAAGTTGAGCTTGTAATTAAGAAAGCATTGATTATTTAATGTTGTCCTTTTCGTTTTTAAATGTCTTTTAAAAATTTTGTATAGATATTGAAAAAATAATAAATCACTATAATAATAAGAAAAAAAATATTTATTAAAATCCTCTTATTAGGGGGTGAGAAAAAAAATTAATATAAAATTAAATCAAACCGAATTTAATATTATTGATTTAGTATAATTTAATTCAAATTTTAGTTTAATTCAGTTTATTTTTTATAAATTTTGATTTATTCCGCTTGATTTGATTTTTAAAAAAAAATTAAAATAATTAAATTAGTCGAAATATATATTTTATATTTAATATATATGTACTTATATATTTATTTTGTTAAAAAATCAAAATAATCAATTAACAAATCGAATATATACATTTAATTCGATTAATTTAGTAAAAATTTCAATTCAGTTCGACTCAAAATTTAATTCAGTTTGATTTTTTAAATTTTTATTTGAGTTATTTATGTTTTTTGAAATTTTAGCTCGTTAAAATGGACTTAATGCTTACTCCTATTTATTATTAAAGAAATCAAATTTTTATAGTCATTAAATTCAAACATTAGTCTTAAAGGTTAAAATTAAAAAAAAAAATATTAATGTAATATTCATTTTCTAAAAATAATACTTATTTAGAAAAAAATTCTCAAAAACCACACTCATTTAGAAACTAAGGAAATAGTTAAGTTAGTGGAAATATTATAATGCATGCCAAACATATCAAATGCCTTTTTTTTTTTTAAAACGGACACAAACTTCATCATTCATTAAAAGAGAAAATAAAATTATAAAAGATAAACATTAATACCACAGATCTTGAATCTGCAGACAGAGGAGAATGCAACAACAAAAGAGACAACAATAAGAAAATGAAACAAAATACAAAGAAATATCGGCCAACCGATGAAGCGGAGGTAGAACTCAGAGAAGGGCAATGGCTGCTGAAGAAGCCATGCATCTAGATATGAAGGGCTTGAGCATCAGGTAGATTTTTTAGCCACGAACATATGGGTTAAACAATATCCATATACAATCTGAAAATGGTTAAAGTACTTGGATTTTGGACAAACTAAATCAAGATTCTGCACTAAAGGCTATTGTTGAACATCTCATTAACCAAAATGACCAAAACCATTATGGAGATGATAAATCTATCCATCACAAGGATAAAAAGCAAAATAAAAATCATTAAAGGTAAACCACAGACACCAAAAGAAAAAAAAGAACTCAAAAAAAGGAAAGAAAGAGATTTAGGGGTTGTCATGGGCAAAAAGTGGTCGGTGATCTAGCACTCAAGAAGAAGAATTAGTCTTTAGAGAGAAGAGAGAGAAAACCTTTTAGCCAAACTTATTAAATGCTACTACTTTCTCATTATATGTCTATCATATTCTTCTTCTATAAAGAAAACATGTTAAGAAAAAAAAAAGGAAAAAAAATGTTGCAAATAAAAGAAACTCATTTTAATTATAATTTTAACCAGAAAATCACTATATATTTCTTAATTAAGCTCTACTTTGCAATCTTAATTGAATGATTAATTATGTCAATTTTGGAACTCAAAATTTGATTACATGTTTTTAATTTTGACCATTAGATATAGCTTAATAATATATGAAATTTAATTGATTATATGGATATGTACCACGAAAAGTTATTGGAATTATAAGATAAGTGAAAAAGCATCGAAGTGTCAAGTTAGGACTTGATAAAATCTCTTTGGTACTTAAATTAATGATTTATTAATGAGGTAAAAGGTCATTTGAGTGAGATACTAGAAAGAAGAGAAAACACCTTAGCAAGGTGTCTTTTCAAGGATGGCTTTGGATGAAACTCTGGGCTTTCTATAATAGGTGGTAGGGGTCACGGATTATAGGTATCTCGATCCGATTTGGATCACCGAATAAAAAATTAATTGAAAAAAAATCTTCGAATCTCTAAAAGAATCGAACCGAATTATCTTGCCTCAGAGGAAATGATATGGTACTGGAGGTATATTGAAGAATCAGATTGAAAATCGAATCTAATCGATCTAGATCCCATAATAACCAAATACTCAAGAATCGAATTGTGCACTATTATATATAGATTATAATATTTGTATATACATGACTATATACATATTAAAGACATATGCCTTATACACTATAAATATAAAAATATAGACCTAAACCTAATTTGATACTTCATCACTCATCAGCCTAGTTACATTTGTCTTTTCTCCTTATTTATTAGAGTTTGAAACCCTAAAATTTCATTCTACTGCTTTCTTTCCTCCTCTATCGAATTACAACTTCCTCTTTTTCTCTCTCATTCTATTGTCTTCTTCATCTGTACAGAGCATCTGAAACCCTAGTTCTCTCGATCTGTCTCTATCGCATCTGATTTTGTAACTCTCTCTCTCTTTCTTTTACATGTCTCTTTTTATTTCTCATTTTGCCTGAATCAAAGACATTACTCTCTGAATTAAAGAGTGATTATACAGGAGGCATTTTAATTTGGTCAGAAAGAGGATTTGGTAAATATTTTTAAGAGTTTTTAAGAGAAAACCTTTAAATTAAATTGAATAATTTTGATTTAATAAGTTTGATTAATTTTTATGCAGCATATAAGATATGGATATTAGACTTCCTAAAATTATGAAACAATTAGGCAAAGCCAAATTATATATAATAATAATTACTCATTCCGTCTCAAAAAAATAATTTTTTCGTCCCAAAAAAATAATTTTATTCATTTTACGTGTGAATTAAAAAATTTAGTTATTTATCACATTAATTTTATCACTATTTAAAATATTCCGATTATACATTTTTTAATATTTTTTTATTTTTTAATATTTATAATAATTAAAATATTTTTATTTTTAATTAAATTTATAATTTTAATATAAAAAATAAAAATATAATTAATATATATAATGATATTAATGTGAATTAATGAAAAAGATATTTAATATTTATTTATTAAATTAGTAATTAAAAAAAATATATAATTATATTTTAGAATCCAAAAAAAAAGAGGACTGTGAAAGGAGTATCTTTTCAAGACTCCTGCCCCCACAAGCTTAATTGCAAGTGGAAAAAATTAAGTCGACCCCTAACCCCTGACACTGCTTTAACGATATACTTTGACCAAATGCTGGCGGTGTTTTTTAAGTGCAGATATTTAGCACTAATAACTGTTTTGTTTCGGTTGAATTTGACAAAAAAAATAAATAAATAAATAAAATACCTGGTCAGTTTCAAATTATTTAAGATTTTCATTTTAAATTTCATTACCATATCAATTGTTTATTTATTTATTTTGATAAATTTAATTTTTATAAAATTTGAACTTGAAATTTTACAATTAAATGTTCCTGAATTAAAGACTCATTGATTAATATATCACTTACTTTATTAATATTTTTTTTAATCAGAAATATTAGAAAAAAAAAATCAAAATTTTAACCCTAAACTTTTTCATTAAAAAATAAGTATTCCAAATACTGAACTATTTAGTGGAATATAAATATATATTATTTGATAATGACATTCATCCTGTCTTCTTTAATCTTTTTTAACAGTCGGTTCCATATTGATAGTCTTGCTTGTCAAAGATTTTAGTCTGATCTTGTCATGGTAGATGGTCTTGCCTGTCCAAGATTTTTGTATCCACTTAAATTAGAGTGGTGAATGGTCATAAATGTCCCCAAGGAACAGCCTGAATGGTGGAGGACATTGCCTAAGACTGAAAAGTCTCAAGTTATAAATAGCTTCTTTTAGATAGGGTTTGGTTGATTTTGCAGGGGTATCAGCAAACATTTAGACATACTGAGACTTTGAGCTCTCATATATATCTAGATGCTACTGTTAACATCCCCAAACTAAATACTTTTAATTGGCTGACTAATTGCACATATTTGTCTATCTCCATACAAACAATCCATAATTAGCAGTACTGTAGTACTATCACTGCATAAACTGGTGGGCTATCTGCACCAGTTACAACTCACAAAGGATTTTGAAACCTTTAGAATGTGCAACTGCAATTAGCCTCTATTATCAAGCAAAAGTCACAACATAGTTGGCGAGCTCCATGAAGTATGGACTATGGACTACTTGCATACTTGAAATTCTCATGTGAATTTATGTCCAAAAAGAAAAAATAAATAAATTATGTGAATGGTTCAGGGGTAATTGCAAATTACTTTCTGCAGTATTTCAGTTGCAAAACTTTTATACTTTACATTACATATTTTTCTTTTCTTTTAGTTTATTTTTTCTATACATAAATTGAAAGCTTGAAAACCCACAAGCCTTGCTGCTGCTACTCTCTATGAACAATAGACAAAAAAAAAATGCAGAATAATTCTTATTCTCCTGCCATCTTGTTATAAACTTGTTTACTTTTATTGATGTTGAACAACGGAAACCTTACAGACTAGAAGAGTTCCAGCTAGCATCAACAGCTTTAATAATCTTGTCATGTAATTTAGCCCCAGCACAAGCAATTATACCTCGATCAAGACCGTCCAAGTACATACCTTTTGAGAAGTCTAATGGACATCCTCCAGCATCAGTAACTACACCACCCGCCTCTTGTATGATAACAACACCAGCAGCATGATCCCAAATCTTCTCCTTGTACCCAGCCCTCGCAAACTTCATAAAAACCTCAGCATCCCCTCGAGCTATTGCAGCATACTTCACCATACTGTACACGCGTAATGGCTGCATTCTGCAGTTAAAAAAAAATGTTCTGTGAGCTAATTAACAATATGAGATTTTAGCTTTTCCTTTACACAATAGAGGAAAAGAAAACATATTGACCTAAGCCCAACACTGTGAGCCAGTCCTGCTGTGAAAGAGTGGCTTGAATTTGCCTTCTCAACTGGTTCACAAAAGGTAGCTAATGCTGGATTCTCAATTGAGGATACTTGAACTGGCCTTGCAGAATTTGGCCACACTAGTTTTTTTTGTCCCTGGTGTAGAGGTTGCATCCAAGCCTCTCCACTACCTTTCCTTGCATAAATTACACAGCCTTTGTCCCAAGATTCAGACGTCGGTGGGGTTAGCTTAGATATAATCCTATGGTAGCGGTGATGATAATTTAACCATTCTTTTCTCATTGGATAATTAGGACAACCAAGAACTCCAAGCACAACCTCTCCATTCTCTATCAATGCTAAGGCAACAGCATATTGATCTCCACGTACAAAACCAAGTGTACCATCAACAGGATCGAGCGCCCAAAATCTTCCAATAGGACCTCCAGTTGAGTTGCAACGACTGATGGCTTCAAGAACCTCTGATGTGGTGAGAGCCATTCCCAGAGCTTTAAGACCAAAGCAAGGTGCTTCAGCCAAACAGTCATTCACAGTTCGAACTACAGCTTCTAATAGGCCAGCTGCATTAGATTTGAAGAGAATTTGAACATCTTCCTCAGCAACTATAGAAACATTTCTACTTCCCAAGGACTCGGATAATATCCAGCTGACAATGGCTTGGACGCTCCAATCTATTTACATGGTGTAATCAAGAGACTCAGCCAACTAGGATGCAGTATTATAATAAGGTGTCACTATATAAGAGTAAAGAAACTGTGTAAAACTTGAATTGTAAAATGACAACCAGTGAGCCACAGAATTATATGGTGTCACAAAATGTATAGTCTATAGATATTCAAATAACAAGTACAAGTACCAAGTCAAATAACCAAGTACTAATTTCAAAAAGAGAAAGTCTAGGCTACATAAAGAACTTGGTCACTTGATCATGTTTCACAAGTTTTAGAACCAAGTTTGATCAATAATACAGATTGGGTAATTTCTCAGAAACGTTTATTTAGAACCATAATGTGGGAGTCTAATCAGTAAGGCCTAACAATAAAATCCATAATGATGTAAATTATAAGATCAATAAAACAAGCAAATGTTTTAACTGTCATTCCTTAGTACTTAAAACCATAAATTCTGCAAAAGAATTTAAAAGAATTTCAAGATAGCATTTTTCTTTCAAAAGCAATCACAGTTTTTTGAGAGATTAACAAACTATGCTAACCTACAAAAAGCATGGTAAGACTTCTTTTCACTTTGAAAAGTAAGCTAAGAGGACACCTTTTCTGAGTAGTACAAAAGATTTTGATGATCTGAAAGAACAGAATCACAAAAATAAAATTCAAAAAGAGCAACTAACTGACCAAGAAAAATGAAATCTTCTATGTGCGAACTGACGCAGCGTACAAGCGTTAAAGAGTAAGAAAACTCTAGTTTAGGGTAATTTGAAATTATTATTAATCAAAAGTTATCTCTAAAAGAAATTAAGAAAACTTATATAACGTTTACAAACTGTAAAAAGTGAAAAGACAATAAAATCACAACAAAAGAAATTGAAATAAAAAGTTCAAAAGTAAAAATGGCCCGTTAAGGCTCTAAATGATAGATTTTGGAGATGAAATGGGTTCATCCTGGTTTAGATGGATGAGTATGCCGTAGAGCTCGGAAATCAGAATTTATTCATAAATTATGAGCCCCGTAACTTATCCCAGTTCAAAAGTTATGTTCTATTTTTCACTACTGATAAAACTAAAAATCTATTTAAGATCTCATTTGGATTTTTGCCTATTCAAACGATCCAAAAACTTAAATCCTCCATATCACAAACTAGGGATGATGTTGCCTAATCTCTTTGCATGAAGGAAACTACACAAGATTCGCAGTATTTTTAATAAAGGGTTCTATTGAACTAGAATTTGCTTTTCAAGTGGAAAGATGCAAACTGAAGAAGACAAGCGAATGATATATTTTGCTGCTGTCAATTTGATTAGTTCACATGCATGTTATATCTTCCACTGTTTTTGCATTAAGGCAAACTGCATTTTCTTCAGGAAGTAAATATATATTTGCTGTAAGATATTTACTTGTTATAGATTTTAATTCCAACATTACTTATTGATGATAGCCAAGCATAATTTTATTCAACATAGTAACCAGAAAACATAAACCCATCACAGTACCTTCAATTGACATATATTGAGTGATGAATGGAAATTCTCTAGTAATGGCAGTTAAAAAGTCCGAAAGCATTTCTATTTGAAGAGAAGATGCAGTTTATTGGCAGCACATTTAAGAAAAACTGAGACTGGGACCTGTAGATTGACTACAGTATTTATTCTGATGAATTCAGTGCACCTTTTCATTTACCTAGTTCATAGAATCCATGCTTTTTACACCCAAAAGGATGTTGAATACTGAAATAGATTCTAAGTCCATGCTTCATTGGCTATGCTGATAATTCTGGCTTTTGTCAAATTCTTTATTTTTTTCAAGAATTGGAGGGGGTAGTCGAACTAAGGTCTATGCTAAAGTTAAAATGCTCTTCCGCTAGATCAAGTTTGAAAGTGCAGGCCTTGTCAATTTATAAATTTTGGAAATAGTTCTAGATATACCAGAAAAAGTGAGTGAATCAGTTTAAACATTCAGATTTTTTTAATGAAAACCTCAGTTGCCCACTTGCCTTTCTTTTTCCATGTATTAGGCAACAAAGTAATGTCATATTTTCATCGATGAGTGCACGAAGGTATCTTCATTTTAAATTTTTAACAGTAACTTGGTCTGTCTAATGCTTTAGTTCTCATCCACCATAGTTGTGCAGCTATAGTTCTCCCCACCCAAAATTAGCAAGAATAGAATATATGCTAGGGGTCACTTCAATTATCAGCCACAAACGTCTATTCCATGTCAAAATTGTTAAATTCAAATAACTATATTAAGATTTACAGAGATTAACGATGGCTAAATCAAAACATTATCAAACAAGATTAAAAATACATCTAAAAAAAAAACAATGCAACAGTAATTCTCATTCTAACCCCAAATTCGAACTCTTACTGTAAATAACAAAAGATTAAAGACCCATCAAAAACCAAATTAAAGAACAAAAAAAAAAAAAAAAAAGCGAGATAGCAAGAAGCCATTACAAAACATAGGAAAAAAAAATCAATAGACAATTCATTTAGTGGCATACCTGCTACAGTGACAGGAGAATTGTCGTCCTTGGCTTGGACCTGAGTGCTGGCTTTAGAAATCATACTGTCCTGCACTTTCTGGCAAAGAGAACATGCCATCTGCACAGCTCTGACTGCAATATCCATTTCTTGAGAGTATTTTTCCGGTTTTAAAGATGAAAGATCCATGCTTCTTGGGTCCTCCTCCATTATTGAAGAAGTATAATTTTGGGTTTGATTTAATTTGGAGAGAGACACAATTTGAAGAGATTTGTTTTGGCAAGTCCTATTGTAAGAAAGAGAGTATAAAACTTTCCCCGCATAACTGGGCGTGCATCTCCTTCCTTGTCCCAAGATTTGTGGGACTTTGGTAACAAAACTAAAGCAATTTAAAGACATCAAGATTCCGGGTAATCTCTCTCTCTCTCTCTCTGTCTATGGTGGATTTGTATGATTGTGTGGTTTGTGACGTTGATAAGAGGAGGAATTAAAAGAAAGAGACCAAAAGATAAGAAGAGACAAGTTGAAAAAAATTGACTCCTTAAGCAGCAATTACCTAAACACTATTCACTGAACAGTGGACACTGTGTGCTATATAAAATGCTAATCATTGGATAATTACAAACACAATTTGGTAACACCCCGTTGAGGATTATTGGGAATTTTTTGCTCTATCAAAATCCCACATAAGAATCTATTTATAGACTAAAAAATCCGTAGTAGAGGATAAAACAACAAAGGCAAGAACTTTTCACTTGATTGAATTCCATTATTCGAGTGTGTACTTAAATACTTGGATTGGATTGGATTAGCCTATTCTTTACATCATAAGGGTCATTATGAGTTCATCAATACGTTGCAATAAAATGATTTCATCAATACGTTATCGTTATGTATGATTTCATTAATCCATTTCATATGTACATCACATCATGCCGTAGAAATAAAAAGTTCTTGGAGTTTTTCATGTGATAATGAATTATGGTAAATTTATTCTAAAGGTACGAAGAGTCTGAAATTAGAGTTGAAATTGAAATTGAAATTCTCAATTCTAATATTTGACAGCTATTTAAAATTAAAATTGAAATTCTAACTATTACTCTATGAAATTATAATATAACTAAAAAATAAATTCCACAATTTTATTCTCAGCCAATAAAAATTACAATTTCATAATCACTATTAAAATCATCTCTCCCACCTCCACTCCCAACACCACCGTCACCGTCTCCTCCACCTTCAGTCCTACTATCGGCAATGGTGGCTTGCCTAACGGTCATCACGCGATGGCTCGCCAAATCGTCACTGTCAATGACGATGACTCGCTGGACTATCATCACCGGTGATCCATTACCACCCCTATCATTATTGTCGGTGATCCACTACCACTTTCAATTTCACTACTGCTTTCATCGTCACCAATTTTTATTTAATTTCAATTTCAATTTCAATTTCAATATTTTTTTTATGTGAAACAAATATTAAAATTATAATTTTAACATAATTTTAATTATAAAAAATTAAAATTAAAATTAAAATTAAAATTAAAATTCTCAATTTTAATTTCAATTCTAATTTTTGTCCTCAAACCAACCCTAAAATGAAACTAATACATGTCATGAAATTGTAAAGGCAAGATTCTGGATGAAGTAGGAAATTTGATCCATTATAATGGAAATGTAGTGACTTCCAAATATTTTAAATGTGTTATTTTATTAATAAATTAGTAATTATGATATCAGTGTCTTAATATAGTACTAAAATAAAATTTTTTTAAGATGGGACACTAGAATTTGAATCTCACTTAGTGGTAAAAAAAACAAATAATTTAATAATTGTGATGCATTTTAGCCAAAAAAAAAAAATTAATATAATTATTAACTTTTTGAGTTCTAGTAATTGTATCAAATATCTTTGATTATTTTTTTAAATTCAATTTGATTTAATTGTTTGTAATAGCTATTAGCTGTTAGTCGTTATTAATCGTTGATAGCTGATAATTATTATCTAATAACTAATTATTTTAAATGTTAGATAAAATTATTATTAATTATTAACAGTTAATATATTTAATCATCGTAAAAAATAAATATTAATATTTATTTTTTATTTAAATATTATTTTTAAAAAATAATTTAATTTTTTTACTTCAAAAAATTGGAATATTTTTAAAAAAATCTAAATTGAAGTTTAATAAATAATTTTATTTACTATTTAACAGTTGTCTGTAATTAAACGGGTATGATACAACTATTAAAAATTAAAAAGTTAACAATTATATCAAAATTTTTTACCAAACACCTAGGGCAATCAAATAGTTGTTGTTAATAAAAATTTCAATTTAGAATTTTTTAAAAAAAACTCATACTTATTTAAATAAAAAAATTAAATTATCTTATAAAAATAATATTTAAATAAAAAATAAATATTAGTATTTATTTTTAATAATTATTAAATATATTAACAGCTAATCGCTAATAATAATCAATAAATATTAACAGTTAACAACTAAAAATAATTTTACTAAATACTTGTAATAATCAATATTTTACCAAATACTTATAACAATTAATTATTTACGAACAGTTAAATCAAATAGAGTCGTAATATAATAAATTTGAAATATAAGAAAATACTATTTGTTCATTTATAATTATTTTATTTAACCTCACAAAATATATTATTTTCTTATATAAATAACGTGCATTTATAATACAAATACTACATCAAACAATACAATAAATTGATTCAAATATCATCACTCAGATTGGCGATGTTGAATGCCTCTTTGGCTATTGCAAAGTGCTTCAAAAGTTGGATGATTGACATAGTTTGAAAGATTTGAACCATGGTATCTTACAAGGGCCCATTAAGATCAAGTTGATTATCTTGATTAATCTCCTAACTTCTATCTCTTCCCTCTAAATGGGAAATTGAAGAAATATATGATGATCAATCAGACTCCGGGATTGTTTTAAAATCTTATCCGGCAAGCAAGGGATAAACTTAAATGTCATCAAATGCCAATTGCATTACCCACTTAAAGCAAATCACACTGCCTGCTTTAGTTGAAAAATGATGAATTTGTGGAATTAAATAGCTGAAATTCACTAAATTAATATGGTCTACATTGGTGGTGTTATTATTATTTTATTGAGAAAAAATATTCATTGAATGGATGAGAGACAATACAAAAATAATAAAATCTTATAATATTGTTATTTCACATAAAAAAAATTAAAATTAACAAAAAATACATGTTAATTGTTATTTCTTTTTAAATAAAATTAAATATTTTATTATAATCACCGACATTTTAAATTTTTATTTTTTATTTATTTATTTTATTTTTGAATTTATTTATTTAATATTATTTAAATTTTTAATTCTTAACGAATATTTTTAAAAAATTATTAATAAAATAAAATAATATTAAATTATAATATCTTAATTATCGTATTATAATTTTTTAAAAATAATATTAAAATAAATTTAAAATATAAATAATCGTTTCGAAATTATAAATGAAAGAAAGTTCTTTCAAAAGAGTCATGGAGATTGGACTTTTACAAGACTTCAACAAAAATCATTCTTCCTCTATCCAAATATTTTAATTGTAGAAGATTTTGACAAGTGTATTAAAATCAAATTAGCTTTTTTAATTTTTAAATGCATCGTGTGAATTGATTACTTTGTGATGGTTGGGCTCAGCTTTGTTCATCTTTTCGTTAGCATGACATATTAAAAAAAAAATCCTTTTGTTTTTCATTTAAACATGGATTAAAGTTCAAATTAGCCCTAATTTTTCTATTTGTATGCAATCATATCTAAAATTAATTTTAAAATCAAATTAACCCTTAACATTTTCATATTAGTCCAATCAAATACAAAATCAACTTTAAGGCCACATATTAGTCCATAAATTTTTCTTTTTCAAATCAATCTGGTCCAATTCTTATAAAAAAAATTATTTTACAGTTTTTTAAATAAAATTGTCTTAGTACAAAAAAACCATGAATAATAAAATTAGAAAATAATTATTATCATTCGAATATGAATGTTTATTATTTGGGAAAAAAAAAATTGAGGAAAATATTTGGTGATTGGAAATGTTGAGAAAAAAATAATGAATTGTAAATTTTTATAATTTTTGAAATATATAAATAATTTTATTTTCAATAAAATTGAATTTTATTATTTAAAATACAAAATTGGATTCAATTAACTTGAAAAATAAAAATTAGACACTAATTTAGTTTTAAAATTAATTTTGAATTTGATAAGATTGATTTAACTTCATAATTAATTTTGAATCTAATGGGACACCATTAAAAATATTAAGAAAATATTATACAAATATATTAATTTTTTGATTTTTTTTTTTAATTTTACAGTTACTTTTTTTTTTTCATTTTTTCAATTTTTGATATATATTTGATATATGTACAATATATGTTTGGTATATGTCGTATTTTTGAAAAAATATGTTTAGGTATATAGCATTTTATTCTAACAGTAAAAATGAAATATTTTTTATTTTTTTTGATATTTTAAAAAAAAATCCCAAATATTAAAGGCTAATTTGAGCCTTAATCCTTTAACCTTTGGTAATTATATAATCAAAACAAATTTTTCGTTTGTTCTGATTTTACACTCAATGTATCCACATTATTTGAATCACCAGGCTTGACCCCATGGGCCATGGCTGGAACTTGAAGAAATGAATGGGTTTTAATCTCATCAATTCAGAATCCAATTTATTGTATTTGGGCTTTTCTATCAGCCCAACTACATCCCCTCTGCTGTTTCCTTAATTGGGACAATTTTTGGTCTAGAAATGGATTCTTTGTGGGTTTAGTAAAACTCCCTTTGTCTCAAGTCACAACTATTTGGACATAATTTGAATAAGACTATGTTTATCTTTTAGTAATGAAAAACGAAGCTAGCCATTAATGTAATATATACTATATAATCTTATTCTTGAATGGTGGGATTATTAAATAGAATTTTAAAATTGATAAGGGATCAAAATCTCAAATCAATAATTAATAAAAGATTGTTGATCAATTTATTTTAAGAGAAGATAACTAAATTAGCAAGGCTTTGATTTTTTTTTTTTCCTATATCTATACTATGTTAACATAAAACCTTAATTTTAAGAATATTTATTATGAGTAGAGAAATTTTAATGTGTACCTAATTCATTAGTGCTATATGAACCAATCAATATCATTTATCTTATTTGATATCTCATTTCTTATCCCATATATCTTTTTATATGTCATATCATTTTTTTTAAAGTATTTTTACAACAAACATTTATTTATAAATGATATAGCGCATAAAAATACATGACACAGAAAATAAGACAGAAATTTAAATTACATATTAATTAATTAATAATAATAAGACTCATTAAATTAATTATAATACACACTTGTGATATAGGTGCATTAATATGTTATTTCATGACATAATGTATTACTAATCCACATGGTCGACCTCTTTGTTTGAGAGGATAAATAGTAAATTTTTTTATTAAATTTAAAAAAATAATTTATAAGTATTGTCCTCATATATATTTTGATGGCACTATAATTTAATTTATATTTAATATTTCACAGTATTTTGCTTTTATACAAAAAGTAATGTCCATTACTATTTAGTAACCCCAGTTGCTTTTATCCTCGAGTTCATCAAACTTGGACGAAAAACAAATTCACGACTATCATTGAAACATAAGGAGTGTTACTGATATACTACACCAATAGTTTAAGAAAATTTTTAGCGTTACTCTTTAAAGCAATTAAGCAGAAGAAACGTTTATTTCAAAAAGTAACAAATATTATTTGACATTATAACATAAATTTGTAGTATTTTAAATAATCATTATATATTGATAAAAGCGCGAGAAATATCATTTTCACTCCAAAATGATCATATTTTTTAATTTGAAATAAAAAATAGTAAGTGCCATAAATTATTAAATATATAAAATTTAACAATAAACATATAACATAAAAAAAATCTGCTATTATTAATTGATATCAAAACATAATACTAAGTGTTCACATAACATCATAATAATATGTGTTTATAATAAAATAAATAAAAGTTACAACTACAAGAAACTTAACTAAAAGCACATCAAATATTTCTGTTAAAAGCAAATTGATACAAACAAAATTTTGGGAAGTTAGACGCCAAAAAGAAAGGGATCAAACCATCCATAACCAATAAACTTGAATAATGGCTACAAAAAAGCAAGGTATCAAAATCAAATAAATAAAGAAGCAAAAAAAGGTCCATGTCACAACTGACCAATTTACATAAAACGGACAACTACTCAACTCTAAATTGTTATTTTATAAAATTTATGTAGAGTTAATTAAAATTAAAGAAAATAAAAAAAATACCCGAGTAGAGAAAGAAATTTAATACTATAAAATCTCTGCACTAATACCAAGTCAATTTTAAAGAAATCACTGAGCAATCCAAATCAATCAATCAAAAGGTTCAATGGAAATTTGAAATAGAAGAGACGCGTTAATGTTAATCTTCGTTTCTTCGGATTGTATATATACGGATAATTATTATGAAATTTTTTTATTTTATTATATTATATTATATTAAAAAATTATTTATATTTTTAAAATTATATAAAAAAAAATTTATATTTTGATCCGTTAAATTTTAAAATTATTTTATTAAAAATTTATTAAATTAAAATAAAAAATTAATTATACCCTTTATTTTTTATTTTTATTTTTATTTAAACATCGTTATTCTCAACAACACTAAAATTTTCATTTTTTTTAATTCTTTTTAATTTTCCATCATCTCCTCAATTCATCACCTCAGCAACTAAAAAAAATATGGGTTGACAATAGATTTTAGCAATAAAAATTAAAAAAAAAAATATTCATTTAATTATTTTTGAATTTTTAATTTCATTTTTCCGAGAAAGGAAAAAGAAATTAGAAATTATGAGAAGTCAACGGCAGTATCAACAATCAAGGATTTTCTATGAGCTATCAACTCTGTTTCTCAACCTGCTTCATTCGCCACCATCATCGATTTCGTGAAGGTAAGGGAAAAAGACCCAAAAGGGCTGGGACATTGTCATTTATCCATGAAGTGAGTGACCATAGACATACTTTTTTTAGCATCAACTCCAAGTTTCATTCCATGTAAAAGTGTACTTTTAGAATCGGTCTGGAGAAATAGGATTGAAATTCTAATTATAATTTTATGAATCGTAACGTAATTAAAAAATTAATTTTATAATTTCATTCTCAACTCATAAAAATTATAATTTTATAATCACCACTACAATTCTCTCTCTCACCATCACTCCAACACTCTATCTCCAGAGCCACCATCGACAATGGTAGTTCATCATCACTGATGACGGTAGCGGACCATTGCCGGTGATGGTGGTCCATCACCTCCGACGACGGTGGCTTGCCTAATGGTTATCACTGGGGATAATGACTTATCGGACCTCAGACCATCATCGCCGACGATCCATCACCATTCTCACTGTCACCATTGATGGTCCACCACCACTTTCAATTTAAATAAATATTTTTATCGTCACCAATTTTTTATTTAATTTTAATTTTTTATATGAAGTAAATATTAAAATTATAATTTTAACAGAATTTTAATTCTTATCCCCAAACGAAACAAAAACTTAGGATAATCAAAGCTTTCCCAAAGCATCTGCTAGCCTCTTATGCCCTTTTTTTAATATTTAATACCATATATTACTAGTGGGACTGCTGACCTAAGGGTCCATCACCCTTTTAGCCAGCAATAGCTCCCTCCTCAGCTAATCCATATATTTATGCGACTAAATCAAAACATAACGCAATCAAAACATCAACGCACTTCAAATAAGAAAGTGAAGAACTTCATAAAGTTAGGAGAATTTTTAATACTATCCTTGACAGGTAACAAAAAAACCATTTCCCTTAAATATTATGCATAATTTAATTTATAGGGATATTACCTCATCATATAATATGTTCCTTCCATGAATCTAAATAATACAGAAACATGAATGAAATTTATAACACCACACCATAAGTATTTTAATTTTGAATTTGCACATTAGAGCAATGCAATATTCTTGTCAAATTTAATTAATATATTGATTTTTTGGTTAAAAGAAAAAAAGAAGCACAAAGAACTCCTGTAACACCAAAATCAACCAGTCTCATTACACATGCTAGAATTAGGAGTTCCAATTGAAGGAGAATAGAATATTCATCTCCAATTAAAGTTTTGGATTCTAACAACAAACCTTTGCCAAGTGGAGAAAAGTATTTTAAAATCAAATGATTAGGGCCTTAATTAAATTTTATCAATAATTAGATACTTCATGTTTAGGGGGGCAAAAAAAAGAAGAAAGAAAAGGTCCTGGTTCAATGTAACACCACTTCCCTAGCAACTCGATAACTCTAATTATATTATTATTATTTTTATAATTTATTTTATTATTTTTATAATTAATAAAAAAATATATTAAACTGTAATAATAATAATAATATAGACTATAAAAATAATAATATATTTATATTTATTAAAAAAAAATGTCCTTTGCCAAAATTATATAAAGCATAAAAAATATTAGATTTAGATTTGTACATCGTACGTGTCCTAATGAGTCTCAAAAATAAATTTCACACGTTGATAACAAAGAGAGTGTCGATTCCTGTCCCATGTGCAATACTTTCTCACCAAAAAAAGACAATGATGTTTGCCTAACCTAAATTGATGTCATGTCACGGGTAGGCAGCCATGCCCATGGGGCATGGGCTTTGCCTTAGCTTATTAAAGTCAGTTTGTTTCTTATCTCATTAATTATGATTAAGATTAAGATTAAGATTTAATTTTTTAAGTAAGTATTCATATATAACATTTAAATATATAAGATTGAGAGTAGAATATATTTTTTAATTCGTTTGAAAATAAATTTTTATTTTTTTATAAATTTTGATTTTTATTAAAATTTAAATTTAAAAATTTTCAATTTTAAAGATAATTTCAATACAAATAAATTAAGAGCTCATCAATAAATAAAAAATAGTTATAATAAATATATAAATTATTCTGAAAATACACGTCATTGAAAGACCATATACACGTCATAAATATATATAAGTTTTTTAAAAAAATAAGTACTTATAGTTGTTTATAACCAATTAAGAAACAATTAGACAGTGACACTATGGCCCATGCCATTCCCATTGCAAAACCAATATGCAACATGTCATAAATATGAATCAAACCAAAATGTGCACGTGAACCATGTACACCATATCATAAATAATATAACTGTTTTTTTTTTTTTTTTTTTTAAATATAAATATTGATTAATTAGTAAAATAGAATAATAGTAGTATATAATTATAAAATTTTATAATATTGTAATTTTTTAAAATTAATATCAAAGCAAATTAGAATTTCAAATAAAAATGACAATAATTTTAGTTTGAAAAATTAAAATTTATCTTTTAATTTTTTTATAAATTCGATGTAAAAAATAAAACTTATAATTCTAATTGAGTTATAAACCAAATAATAAACATGTGAAGAAAGAAAATCTACTATAAATGGAATAAAGGAAAATAAACAGAAAAAAAAAAGATTTGTTTAAAAATAATTAAGTTTGAATATTATTAAATAATAAAATTAAAATTAAAAAAAAAATTATTATCGATTTAAAAAAGATAAATGGTAACTCAAGAAATAATAGATAAAAAAAGTTTTAGAGAGAACGAGAAGGAACTTTTAAAAATACTTAAAAAAAATAGTAGCAAAATGTTTTATTTTCCTTTTTTAATGGAAAAGCATCAATGTTTTAAATAAAAGTAATGCTACACTCATCATTTTAGTATTACCACCTTACTACTTATCATATAAAAAATTATTATAGTATTTTTATTTTTATTTTTTTATAAACATTATACAAATGGTACTATTTATCAACATTTATCTCATTTTATATTAAAAAAATAAATAAATGAATAGCACAATAAACTTCTTCACTCATATATTACATGCTAATAAAAATTAAAATCGAAAAAAACAAAATAAATCAAAAAATTTTGTTAAAAAATTAGAGCTATACACTTAGTAAAAAATAAATATTATAAATTTATATTTTTATCTTTATTAAAGTAAAGTGATATAAAATAAATAAAAATATTGCTTCATATAAAGTGAAAAAAAAAAGACAGTAAAATTGATAAATTTAGCATTTTCCTTTAAATAACATTACTTTCATTTTGATAAAAAAGCAAAAGATCTAGACGATCTTCTTGTCCGCTTTAGCTTTAATTAAATTCAAAATACCCATATTATCCTCACACATTTATAATATTTAGTACTAAAGGAAAGGTCAATATCGTCAACAAAAAATAAAAGTACAAAGCATTTAGTTATTTAATTATAGCAAAAGCAAAGGTGCATTGAACCAACCAAATCAATTAGCCATCACCTCTCTATAAAACCCACCTGTCAAAGCATCCACCACCACACAAACGCATTCCTTTCTCAGAACCCACCAAAGAAGAAGAAGAAATTAAAGAAAAGAGAAATGGCAGCAGCTGCTGGTGCTAGAAGATCAACAAGTATGATCAATTTTAATGGTGGAAATTATTCACAGTCAAGATTAATACCAAAGAGAGGTCAAGTGAAGGTGGCTATAGTATTAGGTCTGGCTCATTCTTTTGCTTCCATCTTCTCTTTTCGCAGTAGAAGAGCCCAATTAGTTCATTAATTTAACTAATTAATCAATCCAATCTCAAAAATTTTTTGGTTGAGAATTGAATGATTTGTTTTTTATTTCGCTCTTATGAAATGTAATGTAATCATGTTAATTAATTTTTGGTATTGTATTAATTAATATCTCTTTTGTACATTGATAAGTTTGGTTATCTTATAGGATTCTCACTTTAATTTTCAAATCTCTTTACTTGCTTTTGTTTTTATTAATTATTAAATCAATTATTTTTTTTAATTTTGTTTTTCTATTTGATTTAATTTTTGTGATTAAAAGTTAAATCTTTTCCCAAAATGGAAATTATATTCGAGAAATAGTTTCTTATTAACTCATATCATATTAGTCATAGAATTTTTGGTGCTCTTGGCCTCTTTTATTTATTTTTTTCTTAATATATAAATTTATTTCAAATTTTGTTTTTGCAATTATATCATATTTTTATCAATTTTATTTTTATTTAAAATTTTAATTTTAATTCTATTACAATGACGATCAAATTAATTCTTAAATTTATTATATTATGTTAATAATTATAATTATAAAGCTTAACCTAAAATTTTATATTTTATTCACTTAATATTTTATGGTAATAGAGTTGAAAAAGAAAAAAAAAAAGCATGAAAGAGAGAGAAGACTGTCCTTCCCAAGTTGAACAAAACCCAAAACTCCGCCAAATGGGGAGAGTCAATTAAAGCATGTTAAAAGCTTTAACCTCTCAGTTGGTGGACTCCTAGCTTAGTTTACTGATGAGATTGAGACTAGAATACAGAGGTGACAGTAAATTCATTCTAATTTTATGATATTAAAATTATTTCTATAATTATGAGATTATAATTTTAAATTTTAATTGAAGTTTCAGCAGTTAAAAAAAAAATAAGAGATGACGCATTAATTGAGTTTCTAATGTCACAAAATAAAATTATTTTTTTTTTAATTGAGTTTTAAGATAAGCCATTAGATGCTCTATTGTGCTTTTAGAGCCCCAATTGCAATAATACTGAGTGAATATGGGCCTAGTGTTGTGTATTGTTACATGTGATTGTTGAAACACAATAAATAATCTTAGGCACCATTAAAGTGTTGATTTCCTAGTTTTTATTTATTAATGCTAGATTTGACATGATTTAGGAAAAAAAAATATTTCATTAGTCAAAAAATATAGTTCTATTTTAATTTATATGGTGATTAATGAATTTAATTATTTTTATTTTTTTTCTAAAATATCACAGCCTAAAATATTTTTATTATATATTTTTTTAATATTTTTTATTTTTTAATATTTATAATAATTAAATCATTTATTTTATTTGGTTATCATAATACTTTTATATAGAAATACCAAAAAAAATTATTTCATTAAATTTATAATTTTAATATAAAAAATAATTTTATATATGATGATATTGATGTAAATTAATGAAATATATTTATTAATTATCTACTAAATTAATATTTTAAAAAAATAAATAAATTATAATTTAGAATAAATAAAAAATAAAAATAATTTTTTTTTTTAGACGAAGAGGGTAATAATAATAATAATAATAATAATAATAATAATTATCATATAAGTATTTGCTAGCAACATAATCATATAAAAATTCAGACATGATAAAAAAATACATTAATTTAAAAAAATTTCATTTGGCTGTATAAAATCAACTTTTTACATATAAAAATTTTCTTAATCCATCTAAAATTAATTTATTAGCTTTGTCCTGTGTCTATGCCATTAGATAATTAAGTATATGGTGACAGATATCATTTAGGATATCATTTAGGATGAAAATCAAATCGACGAAATTGATCAAATTAAATTTAAATTAATAATTTTATTTAATTTAAAATATAGAATAAATTGAAAGTTTAATTTAATTTATAATTAACTTTTTTTTTAATATCAGATTGAATCAAACTAAATATATATACATTCCAATTTAATTTTTTATATATAAAAATTTTCTTAATTTATGTAAAATTAATTTTTTAATGTTATCCTGGTACATTAGATAATTAAGTGTATGATGACAGTTATCATCTTACTTAAGCATTGACGAATTTATTAGTGCCAAAGACAATCACACTTACAAAATAATTATAGATGCATCCCCTAGTTTCAAACATATATTATCTAATCAACTAATAATTAAAAAGAAAAAAGAAAATTAATCTATAGCAGCCTTAATTAGTTAATTTTTAAATCTAACTTTGTTAGATCCGAATCTATTCCTTCTTTGACAAAATCTGACAACAATTAAAATAATAATGTGTCCAGGGCTTATAGGAAGTGCATTGAATCAATGCTTTTCAAGAATCACAATTATGTGAATGGTATTGTTATTATTATTATTATATAAATAAATACAAAGTCACATCCACATCACCTTTTAATTAACATTTTTTAAATTCTTCAATGTTCAACTCTCATTTGGAAAGGAAAACTCTTTTAATACCCAAGAAAAAAAAGTGGTTTTTAGTGGGTGGCTTTGAATATTTCTTTCAAAATCAATTTTTTGATAATGAGTCCACTAAGGGCTTTTTCAAAATCAGTTCAGTTCTTTTCATTTAAGAAGAGGATGCTTTATTGCTTTAATCTTCCACTTTTTAAACTAATGCTATAGAAGTATGAAGATTAGCATGTGCTATATATATTGAATTTGAAAAAGGGTGGAAATAAGAAAAATAATTAATTCATTTATAAGAAAATATATTATGTTATAAATATATAAATAAATGTAAATATCCATTTATTTATCTCACTACTCATAAATTTTTGTATTTAAATTTAATTTTATTGCACCATTTATATTGTAATTTATGATAGATTTATATATATTATAACATAAGGTGAAAATGAACCTTATAAATAGAAATTTATATTATTTTGTAATACACACCAATAAGATAATATAAATTTATCTCTTTTATATTATTATTATTATTGTTGTTCTTGTTCTTATTTTATTTAGTTTATTTTTCATAACACGTTATCAGTACGATTCTCTATTTTTAAGCAATTAAATCCAAATACATTTGTATATTCTTAAAATGTCAATTTCATACATTTTATTTATTTCACTATCTTAATAAATTATTTATATTTATGAAAATATACTAAAATATATTAGTTTATTAATCTTATAAAAAATTATTATATTATCATTGCCTTTATGTTTATAATTTATGTCTCGTTACTTTTGATTAATAATAATATTATACTTATATGTTTTAGAGTTTTTTTTTTATTAATGAATATATCAATTTTTTTTATGCTACCCAATTTTGTTTTTCATGATACATTTGATAGCTTTCTTTTTCAAAAAGTTTAAAAATCTTTTTTTTTTTATAATATTTTTATTTAAGTATTTGAGGTTTAAAGTTTTTTTTTTTCTTGATAATATTCTAATTTAGGTATTTGAATAAGTAAATTTTATTTTTATACATTATTTTTCAATCTACATCTAATATAAAAAATTTCTACTCTAATTTTGATATTTGTTTTTGTTTTCTTTATTTTTCATAATACGTTATCAGCACGATTCTGTATTTTTAAGCAATCAAATCCAAATAAGTTTGTCTACTCTTAAAATGTCAATTTCATACATCTTAGATTATAGACATGTGAATTAAATTGCTCTATTTAATAAAAGTAAAAGATGAGAATATAATATATTAAGTCATGCTACTATTATTCTTAAAAAAAAATAGAAAGAGAAAAAAAAATATTATTGTTATTGATTAAACAAATAATAAATACCAATAAAACAAAACAATGTGAATAAATAATACAATAAAACAAATCACATGGATCAAAGAAAATTAAAATTGTTAAAAAGCAAAATATAGATATATGAAAGTGATGCACATATCTTTTGTATAGAAAATAATATGATTTATTAAAAGAATAATTAATATACATAAATATTAAAAATATAAATAAATAAAGCAAAATATATGTTATATCATTTTAAGTGTTTAACATTCTATATATTATTTCACAATACCTATACTTCACGATTATTTTCAATAAATCATATAAATTTAATTAAAATATAGAAAAACCTTAATTTTAATAACAAATATGAATATAAAACTAAATAATGTAAACAAAAGTAAATCATATATAATTCATTAAGATGGTGACATAAATAAATAAAAGATGTTAAATTAAAATATTAAAAGTAGAAGAACTTATTTGGAATAGGATCATATCATGGATATTAGATGCTGAAATTCGTTTAGATGCTATGGGTCTTGGAAATATAATCAAAGAAAATATTAATGCTTCAATGCAAAATCGTACAAAGGCAATAATTTTCCTTCGTCACCATCTTGATGAAGGGTTAAAAACTGAATATCTTACTGTAAATAATCCACTTGTTCTTTGGAAAAATTTGAAAGAAAGATATGACCACCAAAAAATAGTTATTCTTTCAAAAGCTCGATATGATTGGATGCATTTATGACTACAAAATTTAAAAACTGTGAGTGAATATAATTCAGCAATATTTCGAATTAGTTTTCAATTAAAATTGCGTGGAGAAAAAAATTAATGATGATGATGTGCTAGAGAAAACTTTCTCTACTTTTCATGCTTCGAATGTGCTCTTGCAGCATCAATATTAAGAAAAAAAATTTAAAAAATATTATGAATTAATTTCATACCTTCTTGTGGCTGAGCAAAATAATGAGCTGCTAATAAAAAAATAATGAGGCACGCCTTACTGGTTCTACTCTATTCCCTGAAGTGAATGTTGTGACATATAATAATAATAATAATAATAATAATAATGAACATATACGAGGCAGAGGGCGTGGTCGTGGCCGCGGCCGCGGCCGCGGCCGCGGTCGAGGACGTAGTCATAGTCAAATAGTTATTATGGTGGTAATTATAACAATAATTCTTATTCTAAAAGTACATATTACAATTAGAAGTGGGATAATGATGGAGCAAAATATGACAAAGGAAAAAGTGGATAAAATAAGTCTTATTCAAAAAATATGGAAAGTAAATGTTATCGTTGTGGTATGAGTGGACATTGGTCACGTACTTGTCATACGTCCAAACATCTTGTTGAACTTTATCAAGCATCATTGAAAAATAAAAGAAAGAATATAGAGACCAATTGTATTTTTCAATATGATAATCTTGTTAATATAACACATTTGAATATAACTGATTTTTTTGAACCCGTGGAAAAGGAGAATTGATCAAATATATCATGACTTTTTTTATGTTTTTTTAATACATATTTTATTTTAATTAATTGTATTTTGTGCGAGATTTGTTTACTCTAATATAATGTTTTTTTTTTTTATATGTAATCGTTTTTCTACTTTTAATAATATATTTTGTTTTCAATGAAGAAACAATTGAATATTTCTCCACATTTGATTGAATCCAAGATAAATGTATTGTGGATAGTGCAACCACTCATGCAATTCTGAAAAATGCCAAATATTTTTCATCTTTAAAAATATGTGAGGCAATTGTTACTATAATATCTGGTAAAACAAAAATTATTGAAGGCTCCGGAAGAGCCAATATATTATTATCAAGAGGGACAAATCTTATTATAAATAATGCATTATTTTCTTTAAAGTCTCATACAAATTTATTAAGTTTTAAAAATATTCGCAATAATGAATATTATATTGAGACAGTAAATGAGAAGAATAAAAAATACTTTCATATTACAAGCATTATTTCAGGTAAAAAATGTATATTAGAAAAATTTTCTGCTCTTTCCTCTGGTTTATATTATACAAAAATTGATATAATTGAAACACATCTTATGGTAAACCAGAAGTTTACAAATCTAAATATTTTTATTACATGGTATGACCGATTAGGTCATTCTGGTTCAATAATGATGAGAAAATTATTTAAAATTCAAATTGGCATCTATTGAAAAATCAGAAAATTCTTCAAGGCAATAAATTTTTTTGTATTGTTTGTTCTCAAGGCAAATTAATTGTTAAGCCATCACCAGCTAAAATTAGAATAGAATCACCTGTATTTTTAGAACGAATGTGATATATGTGGACCTGTTCATCCATCATGTAGACCATTTAGATACTTTATGATTTTAATAGATGCTTCCACTAGATGGTCACATGTATACTTATTATCATCACGTAATTTGGCATTTGCAAAATTATTTGCTCAAATAATTCGATTACTAGCACAATTTTCAGATCATCCAATTAAGACAATTCGTTTTGATAATGCTGGTGAATTTTCATCCCAAATTTTTAATAATTATTATATGTCACTTGGGATAAAAGTTGAACATCCTGTAACATATGTTCATACACAAAATAGTATAACATAATCACTTATTAAACGCTTTCAATTAATAGCTAGACCAATGCTTATGAGAACCAATCTCCCTACTTCAGTATGGGGATATGCTATTTTACATGCAGCATCACTTATACGAGTTAGACCTACAAGCTATCATAAATTCTTCCCGCTGCAATTGGCTTTCGGTCAAGAGCCAAATATTTCTCATCTAAAAATTTTTGGATACGCGGTTTATATCCCAATTGCTCCACTACAACGCATTAAGATGAGTTTTCAAAAGAGGTTAGAAATATAAGATAGATATAAATCTCCCTCAATAATTAAATATTTTGAGTCATTAATGGTGATATATTTACTGTTCGATTTGCAAATTGTCATTTGATGAAATAATATTCTCAGTATTAGGGGGAGATAATAAAAATTGAGAAATATAAAATAATATGAACAAGAAGTTTGTAAACTAATTTATGTGCAAAATTTAGCAAATCAATTGCCAGATGCAATTGCTGATTTAAAATGAGCAACAAAGTCTCATATGACAGTCGTTAATATTTTAATTTGTATTGTCGTCCCAGAAAGATAATTTATTAATATTAATAAATTTCAAATACGCTTGAGGCGTGGAAGGCTATTGGTTATAAAGGTAAAAGTCATTGAAAGAGAAAAAGAATAAATAATAAAGATAATTTTATTGAAAATGCAGATGCTAACATAGATACACTTTCTGAAAAAGTACATGTACATGAAATTAGTAAAAATGAAGAGATATTGATAAATTATGTTAGTTATGAAAAAAGATATAATCAAAATAAAATGGTTATTAACTACTATTTTATATATAGTGTAATATATTTTTATGAATAAAAATGATGGTCTTAAACCACTATCTGTTTAATAATGTTAAAATAAAATTAAATGACCAAAATAAAAAAATACAATACAAGCAGAATTAGATTCTCTTGAAAAGCATAAAGTTTTTGGACTAGTAGTCCAAACACCAGAATATGTGAAACTGTTACATACAAATAGATTTTTGTACGAAAAAGAAATGAGAAAAATATAATTGTATAATATAAAACAGTTATTACTATACAAAATTTTTCGCAAAAACCCGAAATCGATTTTGAAAAGATATACTCTCCTATAATGTATGAAATAATATTTTGATATTTATTAATTTAGCAGTGTATGAAAGACTTGATATGCACTTTATAAATGTAGTCATAACTTACTTATATGACTCAATTGATAATGATATTTATATGAAAATCCCTGAAAAATTTAAAATGCTAGAAAAATATAATTTAAGTTCTCGAGAAATTTATTCAATTAAATTACAAAAATCTTTGTATGAATTAAAATAATTTGGACCCATATGGTAAAATCGTTTTAGCGAATACTTGTTCAAAATATAATATAAAAGTAATACTATAGAGAAATTTGTATATGAATTTACCATAATTATTGTATATATTGATGATTTAAATATTATTGAAATTTCTGAAAAACTTTCAAAAGTAATTTCAAAAGTAATATATTGTTAAAAAAAAGAATTTGAGATAAATTATTTTGAAAAAAATAAAATTATGTCTCGGTTATAAATTGAACATTTGATAAAAAAAATTTTTATTTATCAGTTAACTTATACACAAAAAGTTCATTTATAATTTTATATACAAAACACATTCATTGAAATGCGAGAATATTGTACTCTTTTTTCTTCACTATTTTTTTTTCTCACTGAATTTTTACTAGTAAAATTTTAATGAGGTATATTCTTTGTAAAAATAGACATTCAAGAAGAAGTGTTATAAATATATAAATAAATATTGATATCCATTTATCTATCCCATTACTCATAAGTTTTTGTATTTAAGTTTAATTTTATTGCACCATTTATGTTGTAATTTATGGTGAATTTATATATATTATAATTTATAGTGAAAATGAACCCTATAAATAGGAGTTCATATTATTTTGTAATACACACCAATAAGATAATATAAATCTCTATTTTTTACATTCTTATTCTTATTTTATTTTATTTATTTTTCATAACATATTACACAATTTCTATTATACAAAATATTTCTAACAATATTTATTCAACAATTTCAATCTCAATTTTATCTGATAATCTTTGTTCAACAATTTTTTAATATTTTTAACAAGGACGGTAGACACAAACCTAAAAATAAAGACGAAATTAAACACTAAAAATTACAAATTAAAAATAATTATGGATAAAAAATATTTAAGTTTTTAAAATTAATATAAAAAATTTAAAATTTTAACATTATTATTATATTATAAAATATTTATAATAATATATTAATAACAAATAAAATTTTAAAATTTAGAAAAAAAATATGAAATATACATATAATAAATAAAATTTAAAAAAATTTAAAAAATTTGAGGGATAAGTATGATATATTTTTAAAAATATATTAAAAATATATAGCTATGTAAATTAATTTTGAAAATTTAAGGGAGCCAAAATGATATATTTTAAAAATATATTAAAAATTATATATATATAAAAAAAACTAATTTTCAAAAGCTTGAGGAGGCATACACCCTCCAAACTTTAAAATGGTTCCGCCCTGAGTAGATATACTCACCTTGACTTTAACTTTATTTAGAATCCACACTAATCCAACTTAATTTTAATAGACAAAAATTGTGATAATTATATTGTGTCGGATGAAATTAAAAATAAATGAAATAGTATTTTTTATTATTGACTATTTATATAATAATTAATTATTAATAAAAATAAAATAAATAAAGATGAAATGATAAATAATTATTACATTTAAAATGTCAAAACAAATAAATTATAATTATATCAAACATAATAATTATAATTCAAACTCAATATAAATGTAAAATTCTTAAGTTTCAGGATTTTTTTTTTTAGGCGAGATATACATATGAAACCTTTAGGATAAGTTTACAAGTGCATAGATATTCAAACATTAGTAGCTAAAAACAATAATTTCTTGTCTAAGAAAATAATATTAAAATACGAGTAATAGTAATTAATTTTTTAAATAAAATATTGAATTCGAATATTATAAATAAAAATAATAAATATTAAAAAAATTTTATTTTTTATAAATTTCACACTGCTCATATTTGATGTCAAATAATTTCATTAAAAAAAAAAAAATAGTAGTGATATGTCTTGTACAATGACGTGAGCTAATCTTATCTTTGCTGAGTGGAATCAAATCAAGGGAAATATAAAGCAAAGTGTCATAAAACCAGAGTGGAAGGGTGGAGCCTTTGAATATTTAATTGAAAAAATGGGAATAAATTGGCCACGTGATTTTATACAAATTGATTTTGATTTATCATTGCTAACTTAGACCTTTCTTTATTAATATTATTATTTTACTAAAATAGGTTTGTTCCTGTCGGGGCCTGGTACCATTAATATAATTACATAATTGCCCTTATGTTATTGATTCAGTGTTCACATTCTATGAACACTGAACACTAATAATTTATTTCATTAAAAAAAAAAATCTAATAATTTATTTCTGAAAAACCTCATAATTTAATCAGTGTTCACATTTAAGAAAAGGGGTAAAAGCAATGTGCATTTGTTGTGTTCTATGGATCTTGTTAATTTGAACCATAAGATTTCAGACCACGAACCATTATTTTATGCACAAAGGTATGTTTTTTTTTATATTGTTTTTGCACATTTCAACTTTCACATTACATACCCGTCTTTAATAAAATTAATAAAAATAAATTTAATATTATGTTTATAAAAATTAATTTCTGTAAAAATTTAATATATTATTAAAATTATTCTTATAACATGAAAAATTTTATATTCAAATTTCAATCGAATTTAAATGTATAAAATAAAAAAAAAATACTATATTGAATGATTATTTATGAGTTTCAATTTTAATATCAAAATTCATTTAATTAGTTGGCATTTTAAATAATTTATAGTATTAAAAAAAAAAGAGCAAAACCAACAAAAAGAATAAGAAGTGTATGGTGAGTTGTTATTGAATTTGAATTCTCATAGCAGACTCAGTGACAAATTGACTTGCCCTATTTTCTGGAGTCAAGATTCCATATCCAGGGTCAAGATTGTCAACTAGAGAGAAAAAAAAAAAAATTAAAGGAAAGGTACATAGCGTAATTAAATTAAAAACCGAGGGCTTTAATCAATAAATCCTTGTATATAAACCGAAAGGGCAACAGCAAAAGTTACAACAACCCAAAATCAAACTTCCACTTGTAATTCTAGGTTTCTTACATCTGGTTTCTGAGAGAAAGAAAGAAAGAGAGAAAGAAAGATCAAAGATGGCAGGTGCAAGAACGGCTATGATCAATAATAGGAAGGTTTCTAGCCGTCCGATTCCAAAAAGAGGGCAAGTGAAGGTGGCTATAGTGGTGGGTTTAGCTCACTCTTTTGTTTCTATCTTCTCTCGGCGAGCTCATCACTTTTCTTAGTTTAGTTCAGTTCAGTTTAGCTGTCCAGTCAAAGACAAAGAACCAATTTTGTATGGGTTTTTGTAAGAGAGAAAGATGTTTGTTTGTGAGTAATTAGAGGTTGTTTGTTATACAAATTAAGTATAACGTCTCTAGTTTTTCACATAAATGAATCAATTTTTGTTTTTTTCAAATCTTGCCTTTATTTTTGATCTTGGATCAAAATTCATTCCTTTCTTTTCCTTCTAATATGGACTGGATTGGATTAATTAGGTTGGAAGAATTAGATAGTTTATATATCATCCTTTCATTAGGCTAATCCAGTAATAATAACATAGCAATATTGGTAGTATACTAAAATTGTGCCAGAGATTTAAATTATTAATTCAAGCCAATTCAAGAATGCCAAAAATGGAGGATTTCTAGAGTTTATCTATCAACTGCTCGTCTTCCATCCACGGTGGTTTTTGCTGCAGCCATCCGGCGCAATTAATGGACTTACGACATATATAGCAACTACTAACCGCCGCTCTTTCACTCGCAGCTGCGAATGGTTGAAGGGAAAGTGGAGGAATGACCGCTTAGTTAGCCGTAGAAATTATTTGACAGGAGTGTCATTTTATAATAATATAATAACAAGTCAGATATATTTAATAATTTTTCAATTAATTGATATGATAACCGAAAATATTTTATTTGTTAAATTAAAAATATATATTTTTGTACATAAGAATTTTATGAGCGTGCAATGTGCAATTTGTGTTAATAATTTTTATCAACTAAATTAATTGAAATTAATATTAATCAAATTTAATCAAAGTTAAATAATTATAAAATCAAATTAATTATATTAAAATATTAAATTTAAATTAAATTAATTAATTATATTTTTCAGTTACAAAATAAATATTATAAAATATTTTTTACTTTAATCTGTAGAAGCACGGAGATTGGTACTAATAACCATAAAAGCACAGAGATTGATACGGCATAACAAGCATTTGGAGCCATAAAATGGCTTATAAAAGATGTGCCCTTTATTTTCTTTTAGGCATGTAACGAACAGTTGCTTTTACCTTTCTAAGCATTGATAACAAGAGTGTAATATCTCATATCATTATTTTTTTTTTATTATATTTTTTCACAATAAATTATAATAAAAATATAATAATTTATATCATATTATTATTTTATTATTTATTCTTATTATATTTTTTCACAATAAATTATATTTTAAAAAATATAATAGTATTGATCCACATGATTTTTTATTTTTATTTTTATTTTTTTAAGCCATGAAAGATCCACAAAATTCAACTTTTTACTTTTTTTTTTTAATTTTTTATTTTATTATACAGTATAATAAATATTACATAATTAACCATTGCATTCTCATCATTATACTCTCACAATAGTAAAAATATAATGAGTGGGTGTAACAAAAAGTTATTATACTTTTCATTATACCCATTAGAGATGCTCTAATTTTATATCCATCCCAAATTCTTCGGTTAATTTATATTTATTGTCATTAAATTATAAATTAAATTCTAATATAGTCATATACATAATTTTTTCATTATTGAATTCATTTAATAAATTAAAAAATTATATTACAGTTTTTAGGTGAAATTTCGAATAAATTTACTGACGTGGTCAATAAATAACTCAATCAGATACTGATTCACTAAAAAAATATAATATCAGTCTATCCCATAGTCATTGAATTATAGGTCAAATTACAGAATGATCACTGAATTGTAAGCCAAATTATAATATGATGATATATGTATTTTTTCATTATTATAATTATTAAATAAACTTAATACTTTTATTATAATTTTTAGACCAATTTAGATAACTTGGAAATTTAAATATGAAAAATTAATTAATTTATTTTTTAATTCAAATTAAAATTAAAATTTATAACACACCGAAATATAATCAAATAATAAAGTATATAATTACGTGAAAAATATATAAAATAAATTCAGATTTAATTCATTCTTTTAATACTAAAAAAAAATTAGAATTCACAATTATATAAATAATATCAATATTATAAAATTAAATTATTATTATTTAATTTTAATTTATTATAAATTAAATATTAAAAATATAAAAATTTATTATATCTCATTATTTTTTATAAAATAAAATAGGAATAAAATTTATAAATTGTAATTTATTTATCTGATGAGACTAATATATTAATTGCTTATTATTATTTTTTTTATTATTTCTTCATTTCAAACGTAAAATTTTTACATGTGACTTTTTGTCACTTATTAATGATAATGATATTATTTAATAAAACTAAAATAAATTTTTAATTTTTAATTAAAAAAAATTTTAATTTTTCTAATTATTTTTTTAACTAGTGTTCTTAAAAATTAAAAATTCAGATAATATTAAATAAATAAATTTAAAATAAAATAAATGAGTGAAAAATAAATATTCTAATCTATCATTTAAAATGGTAATGATTGTAAAAAAATACAACATTATCAAAAAATTTTCTTTTTTCTCATTCAATTCATTTTTATATTAATTTATTTATATTTTTTAATATAATTATTTTATAATTATATTTTATATGAAATAATTATTTTTAATTAGTGCGTTTAGATATTCTTTGAAAATTAACTTAAAAATTATAATAGAATTATCAAGTTTATTTAGTAACTATAATAATGAAAAAAATATGTACATGATCGTACTAAAATTTGACCTATAATTCAGTGATTATGAGTTAGACTGATATGATATTACTTATGTGACATTTTTTTGATGAGTCGATATCTGATTGGATTGTTTACGAATCATATCAATAAATTCAGTTGAAATTTTGTCTGAAAATTACAATATAATTTTTTAATTTATTTAGTAACTTTAATAACCTAAAAATTATATACGTGATCATATTAAAATTTGACTTATAATTCAGTTGCCATATATATAAATTATCCCAAATTCCCCCACCCATCCGTATTGGTTACAAAATAAACCTTAAATTGAATCCCAAATATATGCTGCTCAAAGCCTGAAACCAATGAAAAGAATCAACAATAAACAAACAAAAGCAATGGTTGGATCTTATCCAATTCTAGTGTTGTCTCAGCAAAAAACCAGGGTGGTAGCCCAGTTCACTGCCACGTAAAATCTGTTCCTCCAACTAATCACACGTGTAAGGTAAGCAGAGCGCCATATTAGCCAACTGGGGAATCCAGCAAGTGATATGCCTTCTGCATCCCGGAAAAAGATAGGATTCATCACTTTTGACGGACAATTAAATAAATAAATAAAACTGCGTTTCCAATGTACGAGGCTTCTTGCTTTAAGAGTGTTAAAAGATCCAGGAACCTTCCTTTGCAAAATTTGAAGGTGCAGGAACCTTCCTCTGCAAAATTTTCTAATAGAAACATAAAATGGTCTTTAGTTATTTTTGGAGCTATTCTATGTTCTGGATAGTTTACCTGATTGGCACAAATCAACTAGTGCCTTGTAACGCCCAACTGATGCCATGCTACCCATATGCTTGTACACTTGTCCTAAAGGACGATCTTTTGCGCTGAAAGCCTTGCCTCCATTTTGCTTTCCAATATTATTAAACAACTTAACTAGATATTTCCCTTGCCTTTCTGCAACCTGTTAAGAATTGTAGACTAATAAGTTCCAAGTCCATGCTAGTAATTAAGATATCAGAAATTTAAAAACTTGTTTGCAGGGTTCTGCTGACCTGAGCTAGAGCTACAAATTAAGTATAAAGTCTTTAGTTTTGCACATAAGTGAATCAATTTTTTTTTTTTTTTTCAAATCTTGCCTTTATTTTTTATCTTGGATCAAAATTCATTCCTTTCTTTTCCTTCTAATTTGGACTGGATTGGATTAATTAGGTTCGAAGAAAATGATAGTTTATATATGATCATTTCATTAGGCTAATCCAGTAATAATAACATAGCTATATTGGTAGTATACTAAAATTGTGCCAGAGATTTAAATTATTAATTCAAGAATTCAAGAATGCCAAAAATGGAGGATTTCTAGCGATTATCTATCAACTGCTCGTCTTTCATCCACGGTGATTTATGATTATTTCTCGTTAACAGAGTGTCACTTTATGATAATATAATAATAAATCAATCATATTTAATAATTTTTCAATTACCTGATATGATAATAGGAAATTAATAATTTTATTTGTTAAATTAAAAATGCAAATTTTTATACATAAGAATTTTACAAGTGTGTAATATGCCATTTATGTTAATAATTTTTATTAACTAAATTAATTGAAATTAATATTAATCAAATTTAATCAAAATTAAATAATTATAAAATCAAATTAATTATATTAAAATATTAAATTTAAATTAAATTAATTAATTATATTTTTTAGTTACAAAATAAATATTATAAATTTTTTTTTACTTTAATATGTAGAAGCACGGAGATTGATAATAATAACCATAAAAGCACAGGGATTGATACGGCAAAATAAGCATTTGGAGCCATAAAATGACTTATAAAAGACGTGCCCTTTATTTTCTTATAGGCATGTAACGAACGATTGCTTTTACCTTTCTAAGCATACGTAATAAGAGTGTAATAATCTATATCATATTATTATTTTATTATTCTTTTTTATCATATTTTTTTCACAATGAATTATATTTAAAAAAATATATTAGTATTGACCCACATGATTTTTTAAAAATTTTTTTAAGCCATAGAAAATCCACACAATTTAACTTTTTTAATTTATTTAATTTTTTATTCTATATAATAAATATTACATAATTAATCATTACATTCTCATTATTATACTTTCATAATAGTAAAAATGTAATGAGCCCATTGGAGATGCTCTAATCTTGTATCCATCCCAAATTTCCCCACCCATCCGTATTGGTTACAAAATAAACCTTAAATTGAATCCCAAATATCTGAAACCAATGTAAAGAATCAACAATAAAAAAAACAATAGCAATGGTTGGACCTTATCCAATTCTAGTGTTGTCTCTGCCGAAAACCAGGGTGGTAGCCCAGTTCACTGCCACGTAAAATCTGTTCCTCCAACTAATCACACGTGTAAGGTAAGCAGAGCGCCATATTAGCCAACTGGGGAATCCAGCAAGTGATATGCCTTCTGCATCCTGGAAAAAAGATAGGATTCATCACTTTGGACGGACAATGAAATAAATAAATAAAACTGCGTTTCCAATGTACGAGGCTTCTTGCTTTAAGAGTGTTAAAAAGATACAGGAACCTTCCTTCGCAAAATTTAAAGGTACAGGAACCTTCCTTTGCAAAATTTTCTAATAGAAACATAAAATGGTCTTTAGTTATTTTTGGAGCTATTCTATGTTCTGGATAGTTTACCTTAGACTGGCGCAAATCAACTAGTGCCTTGTAACGCCCAACTGATGCCATGCTACCCATATGCTTGTACACAAAAGGGTCACCTAGAGGAAGATCTTTTGCGCTGAAAGCCTTGCCTCCATTTTGCTTTCCAATTTTGTTAAACAACTTAACTAGATATTTCCCTTGCCTTTCTGCAACCTGTTTAAGAATTGTAGACTGATAAGTTCCAAGTCCATGCTAGTAATTAAGTTATCAGAAATTTAAAAACTTGTTTGCAGGGTTCTGCTGACCTGAGCTAGAGCGGGAAGCACCGGCCTCCCTGTCTGTTCAAGAAAACCAGCAGAGTCTCCAAGTGCAAACACATCTTCCACAGTAGGTACTCGCAACCATTGATCAATACCAATCCTGCATAACTCAATAAGATAACAGGATCAGAACATACAGGAAAATTTATGTGAAATGGAAAAGGATGCAAGAAGGAATGACATTTGTTATGATACCTTCCGCCAGGAGACTTAGGGAGATTTAGTGACTTCACAAACTGAGATGGACCCACACCAGTAGACCATACCAACAGACCATATGGAACTTCAGTGCCATCACTGAGTACTAATTTCGTGGAATGCACCTCTTTTACTACGGCTCGTGTAAGACGAACACCACACTGATACAAAACTCCAACTGTCATGGACAGTCTTAAAAAAGAAACACACTCTAGAATATAAAATTAACAAATTGAATGTAATTAATTACCTTAGTCAAATGGTTTGTTGCATATTGTCGTAGTCCAACATCAAAGGATGATAGAATCTCGTTGGCCTGTTCAGGAAGATCAGAACAAAACATTAGCAAATGATATATATCGATAGTTGATTACTTCATACAAATCTAAGTGATGATTCATGTTAATTACCTCTATGAGGGTAACCTTAACGCGATCTTTAACATGAGTATACTGCTCTTGAACATCTCTCATTATAAAATCACTCAATTCACCACTAAATTCTACTCCTGTAGGGCCACCTCCAATAACAACAATGTGTAAGAGGCGGTCCTTCTCTTCTTCAGATATCCCTGTTATGAAAATGTCAGAATGATTTACTTCATTAGAATTTTGTATTCAAGTACTCAAAAATTACTAAAGCAATTAGAGTATTTTTCCTGTCCTTATTTCTTTCTAAGTTTTGAAATAGCCTTCAAAATTACTATCGGCATGACTTTTATGGTTGAAAAGTAACACTCACCTGGATTTTCGGAAAGCATAAGATTCAAGAGGAGCTTCTTCCTTATTTCTTGAGCATGATTCACTTCTCTCAGGAAAAATGCATGTTCCTTAACTCCCTTTATACCAAAAGTCAGAGGCTCAGCTCCAGCAGCAATGACAAGCTTGTCATATGCAACTTTAAAGTGGTAAGGCTCCTGAGGTAATTCACCATTGCTAACTGTCTCACAGTACACCTGATCATTTAAAGGAACATTATTTATAAATTTGTAATTGCTATAATTTCAGAATGCATATACGGCTAAAATCTGCACATTATAAAGTAATATAGCAATTGTTAACAAAAACTGCTTTTAATAAGTGTGTCCCAGTGCAAGAAGCTTTCCGCATTGCAGTTATAAATGTTTCTGCTACTTTTCTTTTGAAATCCTGATGATGTTTGAAATTTCAGGCATCTTTTTTTATCAACGAAACAATACACATTTATTACAAACGTGAAAAATAGAAATGTTTGGCCGGAAAAAAGGGAAGACTCACTTCATGATTGTCTGTGTCAATGCCAATGCAGGAAGCCAGATAAAAATACGAATTGGGACTTGTTGACAATGCAGACTGTATCCGACTAACAGGCTCAGCTACAGAGCGAAACTCAAGGGTTCCAACACAAGTTGAAGCAAGCAAAGGAGTGAAGACCATGTGATTCCTTGGTGATATGCAAACAACATCATAGATATTGGTGTCAAGTCCTTTCATGAACCTACAGGCTGCCCATCCGGTGCCAAGGACAACCACTCTTGGCTTTTCACCAAGCTTGGTTGCTTCTAAACTTGGATATCTTGGTTCATCATATTCATCTTCAGACTCTTCTAGAATCCTCTCTGCATTAGGAAATTGGTAATTTGGGGTTACCCTGATTCCCCTGCTCCAAAAACTAGCATGATTTACATTCTTGATGCCGGAAAGATAAGATACGTTGCTGCCTGCTATGACATTTCTAAGGGAAGGTGAAGACCATTTATGACTGGATACTCCCTCACTTGCAAAACTACCAAAATTGCCTCTTGCTCTTCTCAAGCCAGTGCTGGCAATCCTTGAAAATGTCATGATGGGAGTATGAATTCAAAGTGCTAGACCAAATGCCCTTTAACTTCTCAATTCAAAGTATAATCAGAAGATTTGGCCTATTGAACCTGCACTTAGAGTGAAAGAAATTAGATATGAAAAGTGCATGTATTCTTTAAGGAAGAGTTCAAGGTAGACTTATACAGAGGAAGCCAATTTGAAAACTCCAAATCATTCAGAAGTTGAAGACAGCAGATAGAAAAAATAAAGCTAGTCCAACGGGCATCTAGAAGTTAGGTGAGGCGTGACAACGATCTTTTCCAAGACTAGCGGAGAAGAAACAAAAGCCAAACTTAGGTTTACCCATCATGTGATGGTAGATACAAAGAGAAAACTCCTAACCAGAATTAAAAGCACAATAAGTTGTCATTCATTACAACACATGCACATTTGTAATTGTAATTTATAACTAGCTTCCAATTATAAGCCTAATTACAAATGTTCCCCATAAAATGCATAATCAGTTAAATCAAATGCAGAGCTTCAGCGAAATCTCTCAATTGGGTTGTAATCTATCAAGAATCAAACTTTGGTATTGATATTGAAAACCTTGTAGAGCTAATTGAATTTGCACGAAAAATGCAATCCATGTGACCTACATGCTATAAAAATAATGGAAATAACATCGGATCCTGAAGAGACTAATTTCCATTTCACATTAAAAAAAAAGAAAAATCTGGCATCAGGCTCAGAATATTCGTTATTTTCAAGATGAAGACATGGGTATTATTTTAATAGGCAATATAAAATTTGTAGAAGAAAAATTTTAATTGGCAGGATCACATCACAGAGATTAAGCAAGTAAACTTGAATAGTTAAATTATTAACATGCGAGAAACTACTAGAACAAATCAAGAGCGCTTACATGCAAAGATTTGGACATAAACAAACCTCTTTACAACATAAAATTGCCCAAAAAAAGAAATCAAATTCAACATTCAATTTGCAATATAAAATTACCAAGTGATTAAACAACAAAGTTCTCAACTTTACTAGATCTTGATAACCCACGGAGAAAAAAATGAAATAAATTAGATTGAACTAATAATGTACCAACCAAACACAAATAAATGGAAACAAAAGCAACCCATTACACAAGAAAACAGAGCATTTAGCAATAACAACAAATTTGGGAAACAGAGAGCGATAAAAATTTCAAAAAAAAAAAAAAGATTTGCAAAAGCAGAGGAGAGTTCAAGAACATTACTTTATTACTTATATTTTGTTGGGTTTCTTGAATAAAGAAGGGAGACTGTATCCAAGATTCCTGGATCCACTTAGTAATGAATGGCGCACACTAAACCAGAAAAATGTTAATGTTGATGTTCATAACGTAGCAAACTTGAAATGCAAGAAAGTCATGGCGGAAATCTGTATATTTATAATATTAAAATACAGTAAAGAAGGTGAAAAAGCGGAGTTCCAGGAAGGAAGGAAAAACAATTTTTATTTATTTATTTTTTTATGTACATAGGAAAATTCCTTATTTGTTGTATTTGTGTGAGTTGCTAGCAATTGGAGGGAAAAAAAAAAAAAGGGAAAATATTTTCTCGAAACGATGTCGTACTTTAATTTTTATCTGTAGGGACGATTCTATCCCCCCTCTAATCAATGAGAAAGGGGTATTTTTCACTTTAAAGTTTGATAGTATGGCATTGTGACTGCGTAAAACCCTAGTTGCAGGGGTTTTTATGTGATCGAGTCTGATTTTCTTTTGACCCTTAAATCTGAAGTCATTATTACAACTGTCAAGGAAATTTGTAAACAAAATCAACGGACAACAAGGACTCATCTCCTAGGAATCTGGAAGGAGAAAAGTAAGCATATTCGAAACGGTGTGGACACGTTCAACAGCTTAAGGTAAGCAGAGGTTTTCGAGTCAAATAAAGATGATCAATTATGCCAACGTGGTACGTGGAGAAATTGTATTGGCTAGATTGTCAAATTTTGATTTCATTTATTAATTTCCAGAAGTTTGATTTCACAATTTTTTCTCAGCCGTTAATATTCCGCCGCCTGGTCCCACGTTTTTCAAAATTGGAAATTTGGTCAAACTTTGGCGGAAAAAACTAATTGAATTAATTAAATATCACATGGTTTAATTTTGATTATATTTCTAGAATATATTGAGCTATGACAATTTACAGGGCATGTTTTATGCATGAATCATGTAAAGCAAAACTTGCATTAATGCAAAGAATTATATCAATTTTATGTAATAATAATCTCTTGAATATTTAAAAAGTTTCTTAATTAACCTTTTGTTATATATATATATATATGACCGAAAATAATAAAAAATTATATTTATGAAAAAATATAAATGAATAGAGCAAAGTAGAATATAAATCCTAAAATTATATAAAAATTAAAATTAATAATTATTATAAATATATAAAAAATTATTAGCAATCACATGCAAAACACTGATTAAGTAGCTAATTACACATTTATTTAAAATTATTGTCATTGTGATTGAGAGAACTTTTTTCAAATGCTATAAACAAAAACATTGCCAAAACCTATTAAATTATAATAATTATGAAAATGCATATTTTTTTTTCTTAGGTTACAAATCATAATTATATAAAATCTAAATGGTTTAAATTGCAATAATGGCGTAATAATAGTGATAATAATTTATTCATAATTTAGTTTATAAATTTATTTAAATGACAATAATTGAGGATAAATTAAAGGGTTAATTATATTAACACCCCTGTATTTTTTCATATTATATTAATACGTCCCTCTATTTTTAAAATTATACTAAAATATCTCTGCATTTTGCTTCCGTTATATAATAAAGTCATTCCGTCCAATTTTTCTCCTTGTTTCATCATTCAAAAGTCAAAAAGTCAAATTTTAATTAAAATATTATTTAAATACCCAAAATACCCTTTATTTACCACCTAATTCATTGGCATCATTTTAAGAATCATAACTTCAATACAATGGCATCCAAGAGCTTTGCTTTAGATAAGAAAACACAAATTAAAAATTCAGTTTTCAGATATGAGAGTGGAAATTAATTATACTCTCTAAACTC